>VCRD01000822.1:185656-201118 GCA_006783055.1 Trinorchestia longiramus | reverse complement strand
GCACTGTGTTGTGAGAAGTCTCATCAGTCTTACATAACAGATGTTGCACCAGCAGCACTGTGTTGTGAGAAGTCTCATCAGTCTTGTATAACAGAGATGTTGCACCAGCAGCACTGTGTTGTGAGAAGTCTTGTCTTACAGAGAAGGTGTCATGGCCGTTTGTGCCAGAAATAGCGGGATGCAAGCGCAGTTCAGGAAGTAACCCAGCTGCACTCACCAAGTGGCTTGGCTCGCTGGATTCTTGTGGAGTCAGAGAACTCATTCTCTCCAGAACTTTGATGGTGAGGGAAAGTTTTCTTTCATTTCGTATATGATAACTTCAGTAGTTGTTCCATCTTCATTTATTTTCTTTTATGTCAATGCTGTGACAATTTTTTTTTGCATATCAAAAGTCTAAGGTACAAGAATGGTATTCCTGGACATCAACTACATGCTATTGTACATTTGTAAAGATTCTTAGTAAACCTCGAAGATTGGATTATTTTCTTTGTAGGTAGGTGTTGAACTTTTCGTAATTCTGTGTCTGCTGTATTTACTGTATAGTTGTAGGTTACCTTATGTTTATGTTCCTCAATAAGTTTGGAATTGTGTTTCTTTGTGTCTTAGTGTGTGTAAACTTAGTATCGTGACAGAGGAACTAACGTATGTAGCGAAGGTTTAAAATTATCAATGATAGCTGTCCAGGAAGTAGGGGTGGGAAAGCCTTCTGCTGTTTTGCAATGACAGTAAGACTTCCTGGGCAGTGGAAGTTAGGTGCTTCTTTTCCTATGAGTATTGCACTCGTCCCATAAAGTAGCTGATCTCCTGTATTAGTTGGATGAATAAATATTTGTGGTTTCAAATTTTTTCCATTTTAAATCAGACTGATAGTTATTTTGTATCGATGTTGCAGGGATATTTTTTTATTTAAATTTATTAAGCCACTACAAGGCTCATTGATTTGGCTCATCACAATGAGAACCTTGCAGATGATGGAAGATAGTATCTTTCTCTTACTCTCTATGGTAACTTTCTTTATTGTCAGCTCTCTTCCTGAAGGCACTTAAATATTTTCTTAACATCACATTCATATATATGGTGGGTATATTTAATAAAGCGTGGTGAAAACCAAATTGTTGTCATTCTTGCATTGACTTTCTTTTGTGAAGAGGAAGACTGTTCTAATACCAGCACCAGACTCTGACCTTGTTTCATTTTTTTTATTAGATTTTTCTTTTCTATTTTACATTAAGAAATTTGACTGAAATTTGACTAATATTTAGTTTTAATCCATATTGTTTGCACTAACTGTAGTTAGTTTATCTCAACTCAAAATTTAAATTTCTAACTTTAAATATTTATTTGATTTCTTTTGACCCTAATTAAGGAGAGGCAGGGGGCAGTTCTGAAGGTAATTATTGAGCATATCTTGGGGAGAAGTCTTCCTATAAGGACATGAGGATTTGTGAATTCCCCTTGAGAGAATTCTGGTTGTGTTGGTATTTGTCTGTACTTTAGTTAATTATTGGTCTTAACACAAGTTTGCTTGTTTTTCAATTCAATCTTGAGGCTAATTTAAGCGAGTTATTAGTTGAATTTTAATCCATCACATTATCCCCACTTTTGTCAACAGTGTCTGTTTCTGTATCTGCTAATTTTGTGGTACCTTTTTCTTGACTTAGTTTTTTTTGAGTTAGAGAACAGCTTAAGGTCAATGTCAACTTGTTCTGTAGAATACAGGATTTTACCAGAGATGATTGTGTAGACAGCAGAAATAATGAAAATCAGATGGAGCACAATGAGAGGTTGAAGTATGGGGTTGTTTTTCCCAGATACAACTCTGAATCTGGCGTTCTATCACTTGTGATACGTTGTCTTCATGACGAAAAATGTGAAGCGAAACGAAACGAAATATAATTGTTTTTAACTCTGAGAAGTGTGTAGTGTATGATCACACTCATTACTTATGATTGGTCATGTTTGAAGATGTTACAATTTGAAAACGAGCTGAATTAATGTTGCAACGTTATTTATCTAGCTCAGTGTTTCTCAAATTTTTGTAACTCGCGGCACATTTATGAACCATTGAAACTGTCGCGCCACACGTACTGTAAACGTACTCTGAACTATGGGAAATTATTATACTATAGCTACATTTTTTAAATGATCTATGCCTCGGGGGGAAAAATTTTAAATGTGAATAACAAAACTTACCTTTTAATTTGGTTTAAAATTTTGTGCTTGGTGCTGTTATGCAACCTCTTCAATGCTTGGGCGTACATGGGATAAGCACACTCTCATTTCTTCCTCAGTGAAGCGTAGTCTTTTTCTCTTTTTCATTTTTATATTATGCAATGTAGAGAACCCTAATTCACACAGATAAGAAGTGGAAAATTTCAAGAGGAGTGCCAGAGCTTTATCTGATAAGGCTGGATATTCTTTTTTTGTGGAAATCCAAAAGATATCGATAGGGACAGCAGAATGTTGTATTTTCAAGCTACGGTCCCTTGAACTACTTACTAATTCTTCTTCTTCATGTAATTGAAGTTCTTCATTATGAGAAAAATCAATGAACAGATTCCGAATCCAGTAGTGCTTCTTTGTATTCAATGACGGAAAATAATGGTTAATGCTTTCTCCGAGTGTAGACAAATGTTTTACTATAATAGGGATCATCTAATTTTTGCAATAGCTATGCATTATAGGGAACATATCAGTTTCACCTTTTTGAGAGATACCAATTTATCCGTTGAGGTGAGGATATTTTCATTTCGGTCTTGCATGCCACTGTTAACAGTATTAAGATTACAGAATATATCCGTCACATATTCCATTTTAGACATACAAAAATCACATTTGATATAGTTACAAAATCGTTCAATCTTTTCTTTTTTGAAAAATGCAATCAATTCCGTGTGTAAATCATGAACACGAGCTAAAACTTTACCTTTCGAAAGCCATCGAACTTCGGTATGCATAAGTAAGCGAACATGATTAGAATCCATATCTTTGCACAATGCTTCAAACACCCTCGACTTCAATGGCTTACTTTTAATGTAATTGATTATTTCAATAACTTGCTGCAACACCTTCAAATCTTCCTGTGTTACTTTTGACACTAGAACTTCTCGATGTAAAAAGCAATGAGTACGAATGACTTCTGGATTTTCTTTCTGTACTAGTGAAGCGAAGCCTTTAATACTGCCAACCATACATGGTGCTCCATCAGTGCAAATGCCAACGCAAGACTTCCAGCTCAAATTAATTTTTTCAAGATAGCTTGTCACAACATCAAAAATATCCTGACCTCTACAAGTTGTTTGCATCTCCGTACAGCATAAAAACTGATTGATGATTTCATCTTCATGAATGAAACGCACAAATTCAAGCAACTGAGCACTGTTGCTTATGTCAGTCGATTCATCAACTATTAAGGCAAATTTTGATACTTTCATTAAGCTCTGTACGTTAATTTTAATATTCGTTGATAAATCTGTAATTCTCCTTATTGTATCATTTGATAGGGTATTTAGTTTATTTCCGTTTCATCTTTTTCTCCTAACATGCATTTAACCATCTTCCTAAAAGCGGGCAAAATAACTGACTCAGTAAGAGTATAAGGTTTAGATTTCACTGCTCTCAGTTCTGCCACTTCGATGGAAGCAAGTTGAGCTCCTTCTGATATGTTCAAAGTTTTTTAGAAAAGGTTTTGTTGCTTTGTTTGCTGATCTAACAATCTTTAAAAATAGGTAACTTCTTTTTTTTGAAATAGGAATGTTTAGTAGTGAAATGTTTTTCTAATTTACTTGGCACCATCGATTCATTGGACAGCGTATCACCAAAAACAACACATAATGGACTTGGCCGCTCAACTGATCCAGTCCAAGAAAATCCTAACTGCAAATATTCATCCTTGTATATTCGGTCGTGGTGAACTTAAGCTTTTTTTGCACTAGAGTTGACGGGTTTTGTCATTTGCTTGCCGTTAGTTGACTCACAATCGTCACTTAGTTCTTTTCTTTTTATGAACTTATCCATTATTATTGAGAATAGGAGTTATATTATAAAACTGTCAACACACACTATCACTCACGTATTTCATAACAGGTAGTGATAAACTTATTAGGTGGCAGCACAGTGGTGGCAGTCATGCCGCTGTGCTAGCTCTCAAATTGTTTCGGTCTGCTTTAAAATATGGTAGAAGAAACATTGAAAAAATTTAAAACTTGCGATATTCATAATATATGGCTTATATGCAGATAAAAGCACTTCGTTGACTTGATTTATCGTCTAATTCTCCTTGATAGTGAAGGTAAAATGATAGCAAGCAAGTATTCTGAAGTTAATCAAAGTTAAACGAAAATTATTGACATGACATGAACGTAAAGCTCGTACATTGAAGTAAATGTAGTTCTCTATTTGTTCTCGAAATAAAGGTTATAATTAAATGTATTTCATATAATCATGATAATAAAGTGCCATACTGAGATCCACAATGTTTTGCAATAACTACGGTACAATTTAGTGTTCGTAGCACTGCTTGCGACGCTTAGCCTGAACTGTTAACTCACTAAAATTTAACATTTGAATAATAATTCACATTCTTCGGGATTTGGGAGGAAATTAATTTTAAACTTTATGAAAAGTATGCGTAGATTTTTGTGACGTCTTCTTGCGGCACCGTGTTTGTGAATCACTGACCTAGCTAGTCCTCGGATCAGCAATGTTTACTTCAGAAATCTACTTTATGTTGTGTTGACATGCCCAGTTTTTTGTTTTTCTTTCCTTGGTCCACATTGGAGAGTCATGCGCACTGTGCATATGCATATAACATTTGGCATCAGTGTCTTTAATTTTGTTTCTTTGTTTGTCTCACTTCATCTTTACTTTCTTCAAGATGATTGCATTTTCATTGCTTGTTGTCATTGTTTGTTC
Source organism: Trinorchestia longiramus (assembly GCA_006783055.1). Lineage (NCBI taxonomy): Eukaryota > Metazoa > Arthropoda > Malacostraca > Amphipoda > Talitridae > Trinorchestia > Trinorchestia longiramus. Next base: position 196,204 of record VCRD01000822.1, on the reverse strand, counting down.
CAACAGAGGAACAAAAATCTTGAGATGCCGTTTCAACTAAACTTGTCCTAAGTGTCGCTATAATGATCACCTTAATTCAGTGGTACACATTGTTTAGGTTTGCATTTGAAGCTAATAATATTCTATAATTTTAATTGGTGTTGAACTACTCTCTGAAATGCATCTGCTATTTATGTATCTTTCATTACCTTTATAGTTTCCCCACTAGCCATGCATATAAAATAGAATAAAAGTAATCTTCTGCTGTCATTTTATTTAGGTTTTGCTGTTAGAGCTTCTTGTTTTTCTGTACTTGTTTCTATCTTTTTCTAATGTTGACACTTCCTGTGCTAGTATCTTAGATTCTTCTGGCTCTCTTTCTTATGTTTTATCTCTGAAATTTAAACAGTATTATACCACAAAACCTTGTTAAAGTTTCATTTCAGTTATTCCTGATGTTTATCGGTCTTAAAACCAATGACAGAATCAAGAGCAAGATTCTCCTAGAGCTAATGTCCTAATGTATATGTTTTATTCTATTTTAGAATTCTTGTTTGTAAAATTCTACAGGGTGTCCATAAAGTCTCTTTACCATTTCAAAAATTTATTACAAGTGCATTTGATAACATATTTTACTCAGATTTGTTCTATTGTATTCAGTGTTTATCAACGTTTTAAATCACATTTTGCATTTGTGTGTTTCAGGGATCCTGTTTGTGAAAGAGGTGCTGTTGAGACTTTTATAAGAGACTTTATGGACACCCTGTATTTCCCTGGTCAGGACTCAGAGCTGGGTATCCAGGTGGTGGGGCTCCTGGTCCGCTACCTGATTCGCTACATCGCCGCCCACCCCCACGCTGCTTCAACCCGAGGTTCCCAGGCTCCTAGTGGTGGGGGAGACGATGAGGAGATTATGCTGGCCGCCTACCAGCTCCTCTGTTACCACATCAGCTCATCCTCTGCCCCAGAGGCGCTTCTCAAGCACATACTTGACGAGCTCCCTCTGTCTCTGGTCAACCTCGGTAGGTGGCTCATTACAAGGGAACACCAAGCTTTCAGGGGCATTGCTTGACGATTTTCCACTTTTTCCAGGAAGTTGGTCATTTATTGTTGTACTAGCTGAGTTTAGCTGTGTAATGTCGAGTACACTGTTCTGTATCGCTGCATCAATGCACCAGTATGAGCTCTTATGATGTACAGTTGATCTCGATTAGTTCCTCTGTGCATGAGAATTTTACGATGAGTGCTGGTTGTGACAAAGTCGTTCAGCCTGTAGTGTAGCGTATGGAATTCAACCTTTAGGAAGTTTTCAAACCTCAACAGTGTATTTTTAGACGAAATTGATTCTGCAGCCATTATTCTCGTTATGACTGCTTTGTTTAAATCATTCAATGCGGACGTCTTTCCATCTTCTCCCATTGCTACCTCTGTTGTCTCTTATGTGTATCACGTTTATTAGCTCTCTGAAGTATTCAACCCGTTTTCTCATTGCTTTACTTCCAGTAATCCACCAATTACTTTACTTCCAGTAATCCACCAATTACTTTTTCTATTTTACTTGTAATAATAGTTTTCTTTCTTTAGTCCCATAATTGAAATTTGATTTATTTGTTTATTTATTCAGAATTTTTAGCCGGTAGCTGGTTCATTTGTAATGCGACCTCTTTTTTGTTCACTTCTTCCTGTTTCACTTCATTCATTTCCTTATTTTTTACTCTATTCATTTCCTTCGTTTCCACAGTGCACATTACTACAGATGTATGCGCAACATATTACACCTTCTTGAATTCTTATGCTTTCTCGGCCTTTATTTATTCCGTTTATTATGTGTGTCTCCTATAATGAATCTTTTCCTTATATTTTCGCCAAGCAGACTCAGCGTTCATCATGTTCACGCTCCTCACCGCTACCTTTGCTAAATGCTCCCTCTTTCTTCTTGTTGTATCTTTTTGTTTACTCCGTCATGTGTTCATTGAAATACTGAATGTGAGAAGTTAGAAAGTGATTTAAAGATAGACGGAGGTTTGTGTGGATGGACTGAGACGAGTACAGGTCACGAGTACAGGTCTGTAGAAATAGTAGAAATGCGTGCAGGAGATCGCTGTGAATGAAGAATACGTATGGGCCACTAAAAAAAGTCCTCATACGATGGGGCGAGGTAAGCAAGTGAGAATTTGTAGGAAGGCCCACAAATTCTGAATTTGTAGTAAGGCCTGGACGTGTGTGTCTGGGCGAAATGTTAATTCCTATGGGTTAAGGCAAAACTTGGCCAATGTCTAATATGGTCTAACTCATATTTAGCCATTCTTCAGTTTCCTTCCAAAAAACGAGGAAAGAGCATGTCACTTATGTTGACATGTTTATGCATGTCACTACGTTGTACTTATAGTCTACATTTTTATTTCATATCCTCGCAGGTAGCAACCCTTGCAAGTTCCCCCTCTCCACGTTGTCGTGCTGGAGCATCCCATCCACCCTGCATCACAACAAGACTCCCAACTCTGCCTCCGATTCCATAGCTCAGATGAACGCCATACAGCTTGTGAGTGCTGCCTCGCTGGATGCACGAGTCCGTGTTACTTCAGGGGTGGTCGTAGTCTAGACTTCAATATAGTGTGTTCCAAAAGTATACTTTCACTAGTGTGCTATGAGTCTTCACTATATAATAATACAAAGTGTAATGCAGAGGTGAAGAGTTTTGATCATCACTATCATGGGCTCATCTAAAGTCTATAAATTACCTTCAGACTAAATAAGTTTGACCTGTTCCACATGCATACTTACATACATACAGCTCCTAAAGGAGGAAGTGTATGCTGTAAAATTTGTCAATTTTTAGTGTCATTGTATAACATTAGGAAGAATGCTACTTCAGATATGTTCATATACTCTTCAGGTTTATGAATAGAAGTTCTTCAAGCGTAGGTTTTTATTTGTATAGAAATGTGATTTTTCCATCCGTGGATGTTTATGTTAATTTAGCCGTGCTCATGGTGGTCTGATGCTCCAAGAAGCGTATGTGTTGACGAGTGCTATTTGATGCGCGTGTCCGAGTAATTCTTGCTTGAGTGAAGCTTCTCTGATGCCTAGGTTGTACAGTTGCTGAGGCGGGCTTTTGTCGTGAATTAAAACAAGAATGTTCTGAACATAATGTTCTGTTCACCACCAGCTTGGTCATACTACCAACTTGGTCGACTGGTGAGCGAACCCGCTTACGATGCGGGAAGACCCGAGTTTGAGGCCTGCTGTCGCCGTGGTCGGTTTGTGTATGACCATCGGCGGCTAGAATTACGGCATGGGACTTAGGTATCGATCCGAGAATGGGCCAAAAGGCTTGTTCCTATCGCCTCATTCTATTTTATTCTATTCTAATGTCTGAGAATCTGTAGTAACGAGCTCTTCTTGTCAATGCTTACTCTAAAATGCGAGCAGAACGACAGGGTTTAAGGATCAAGTGGTTTATTTTGTCGACTGATGAAGGTGCTTTGACATCACAATTTTAATATTTATTTTGTTTTTAAATGATTTGTGAACGAGAAGTTAATACAAATTAAAGACGTATTTCTACATATTGAGGTAACTTGCTTCAATTCAATTAAAAAGGTCCTGAAACTTCATGGAATGCTGGGCTCATGTCTTCGAAGCTCGCGATGTCGCTTTTTGTGAGCGTATCTACTCTGTGGAACGAGTATCATTGTTCGAATTTTGCCTGTTCTAAAATTTGGGCCTTTTATATGAAAAGTTCCTAGTGTGTATATCTGTGGCCCCTATTTGTGTCGCCTGCTTGGAATTTACCAGTCTTGTTTAGATTAGCCTTGAAAATACTTCGGAAATTATTTTCATTGCATTATTCTTCTGTTCTTTATACACGGTAGTATGGTGGGCCTTTTATAGTGACGCTTAATTTTTGTTACTCGCTGGACGACAGCGTCTGGCTCTATCTTGAAATCTGAAGGACGCCCACATTTTGAAAATCGACTTCATTATTTCAGTACAATTAACGGCGAGAGACAATAAAATGTGCTGATTGAATTGTTTGGTGTGCATACTCGTATTGTTTTCAAAATTATTTAATTTTCTGCAGTTGCTGAATGTGTTGTCTAACTCCCTCGGCCGCCTGGCAAACCACCTGGAGGAGACTAGCGGTCAGCTGGTGAGACTTAGTGTGCCTATGTTTATGTTTTCTGCTATTTGTGGGCGTCAGATGGTGGGACACAAATTCAGATAGTTAACTTGTATGACTCGTTCGGAGACCGAGCTCGTAAACCGAAATAGATACTCGGAAACCAAGGTCATAATTTCCAGTGGAATTGAAGTGAAAACTATTAATTCGGGCCTATGCCCAAAAATATTTGTATGGAACAAAACATTTATAGAGTTTTACCTCATTTTCTTGTTATGTTTAAGCAAACACATTTTTAATGGTAAACAAAATAAGATACACAACAGTAAAACACGTGATAATGTGGCGATACGGATCTCTCTCTACACTTTTACAGCATGAATATATAATGTTTAACAAATACACATTTTACGTTAATTGGAATGCAATAAATTATTCATAACGAGAGATAGCCGTCGCCAATTGAATGAATACAAACCCCCTGACACGTATGATATATTACACATCAATGAGACCAACGCATGAAGCGAATAAGTACGTTTAATTTGCGTAACAATATTTACCGGAAAACGCACGAAAAAGGCACATGAACATTTCATAAAGTCAATGAGACCTATCTCCTCAATCAACCTAATTCCACTCACAATAATTATCTAAATCACACAATACCGAGTGGTAGTGGAATTGACACACTGCTCCATCTAACAACGCATCCTAACACTACGCGAACATGTCTAAATTCACTGAAGTCGATATAGTCCTATCACTTAATGCAATGGAATTACTGCGATCCTATTAACCAATTTCACTGGAAATAATTACTCAGTCTCACTCTCGACTGAATGATGTGAAGAATTGCGCTGCACTTCGTTCACCACAACCATACGTAAGCATTCACTCTGCCGAGCCCTAACGCCGTGTCGCTGGCTCGTCTCATTGTTTACGCTGTATGTATACTGCGCACGCTGTTTCCCAACCTCCACTAGTTTAAAGGGGTACCGATGGATTGAAGTATGTTGGTTAACATTCCACGTGATCCCTATTGTTGATTTTCTGAAGTAATTACGTAAACATCGAATCCAATTTGATGCTAAAATCTCGAGCCTTTCCGAGTTAATTATTGGCAAAACTTTTTCAAGTTGATATGAACTTTTTTAAGGATTCAGTTGCTTCAAGAAGTAGTAGTCGTAGTCGTAGTAGTAGTCGTAGTGGTAGTCGTAGTAGTAGTAAGTAGTGGTAGTGGTAGGGGTAGTAGTTGTAGTAGAAGTACCTCCCTTCCTAAAATGAAAGAGAAATCCTTCGTAAGTGCATACCTTGATAAAGGTGTCCTAATACGCTTATGCTGTTTGTTGCATATTATTTGTTTCCTATCCCAGAGATATTTGTACCTCCCTTCTAGTGATTTTCCGTCTTTTGCTTCCTTGAAGTCGGTCACCTACCCCCTAGCTCGTCGATGCCTCCCCTGTCGAATCGTCGCTGCTTCTCACACTGTTGCTCATCGTATCGACGTCTTACACTTTTGAATTCCCTTGATTTCCCGACTGCTGCTTATATAATCTGTTGGTATTTTCTGAAAACGCGCCTCCTGAGTTTTAGCTCCTCCTTTCGTACTTGGTTCTTGCTTTAAAGGTGTGCTGTATTCATTTGGCCGTAAGGCTTCCCATGGTTTCGAGGCGATCGTGGAACATATTTCAACTGGCTTGGTGCTCGGAACTGCTTACCTTTCACATAATAGCATGCTGTGTTGTTAGTGTTTTGAGAGCGCGACGGTTGGATTTTAATGGCCCTGCGGCCCTGCTTCTTGCGTTTTACACGTACCCATTCATCTTCACACATCCTTACACTTTACTACATCCTTACACATCACTATACATAATCACTACTACCACAATAATAGGTCGTTGTAAGGTCCCTTGCACGGTCGTCACTGCAGTTGTTTTCAATTAACCTATAAATTACGATAATGACAATGTTTTTCATTATTTTCTTAGTTTTTTGTTGACGCCAAGTACCATTTTGTATTTGAGATGATAATTAAACAGTGAACAGTATTCATTTATCATTTTGTTCTAATACAATGCAGTTTATTTTACTTCTGTTTTGTCTTACCTAAAGTGCACGAGCGTGAGTGTGGCGATGCTGGACGACCTGGTGGCGTGGTTGTCCCTGTTGGGACAGGACCCTGCGGTGCTGAGCTGCTCACTCCACATCTCCGTCGCCACTGCCCTCGCCCATACCTTACAACTCTACCCCAACTTTCAGGTCTCTAGTGTTTTAAGTTGTCGAAAGAAAGAAAGACTCTATTTCCAATAGAGTATATAGTGCAGATATACTGGATTCTTGAATTCTTAATGTTGCATCTTGAGAGTAGTGAGGAGGTTTGTTGATAAGATCTTCAACTCTTAAGATCTTATCGACAAGCATCCTCACCACTCTCAAGATGTTCCGATGTAGTAGTGATGCTCCGAACGAAATCCTCGTCTTCTGTGCTGCAACTTGAAGTAGAAGCTCGTATGGGCGTTGCGATGAGCTTGGTGGTGTAGTATTACAACGAGCGCTGGTGGAAAGTGTTGATTTGCACTAGAGAGTACAGAGGCGATTCTAAAACGTGTACGAGAACAGGGAAAAAGTTTTTCGCTTCAGAACGTAGTATGGATGTTTTTATATGGGCCTCCATTCAAATTCGTGTACTCGTGTATCCGTTGTATGAATCTCTGTAATCCTTTGTAGTTGTATAAATTCTATTAAACCAGTTCATTAGAATTTTTGGCTCCAACTACACACTGAAACTGTCAATTTTTCAAGTATTTTCTATTCATTCTCATTTCTAGGAAGATAAAACGTGTTCTTTTATTTTAGGAACAGGAAATAAATCTCGAGTTGACAGGATCATAACTGTTAGAGGGTTTGAAAAAGCTCATGTATTGTTATATTTTAGCATTCCCTACAATTCCCTCACGAGTAGCCTGGACGTTGTAGAGATGTGGCAACATTCCTCAGTGTAACTCAAGTTCCCTTTCTCTTGATAGTAATTTCATTTCGATGGTCGCTGTCGTATTCTTTCTTGTATTGGCTTGTGAACCATAATGGAAGTCAAATATTATAGTGTTCAGGTTCCAAACACGACATTCGTGACCTCCTTAGGTGACCAAATCTGTGTCGTTAATATGGCATAACCTCGGAAAATTTATGGGAACTGCTAATATTAGCGTAAATTTAGCAAAAGGGTCATAGTGGAGATTTTTTGGATTCAAGTTGCAATTTCAAATTCGACTGAAACTTGGCCGTCTTGATCGAGGGGTGGATATCCAGTGCGGTCAACATTACAATTTGACGTTAATTGACAAAAATAAATTTGAAATTTATTAAATTAGGTGCCTATTAAAAAACAACACACACACACGCACCTTCGTTAATACCAGAATCTGGTCGATGTTTTCAGTTACATCGGGGGTAGCGCGAAGATATTGGTTGCTTGCTACTCTTGACTTGGTCTTTGTGATCTGTCTTAACCTGAGGATTGTGTTCCGTACTCTTTGCCTCTGAATTGTTATTACTCGCTGATAGACTTTGATATAGAACAGAATTTGGCAACAGGAACGAGCGATTTGGTCCATTCTTGGATTTCCTCTGTGTGTGTCTGCACACCGGCTTAAGGGTAAATTTTGTCTTGTGTCGACTTTCTGTGAGGAACTAAGCTCAAGAAATATTCCAATTTCATGGTCATGTCTTGTATAGATAGGAAGTAATTGCTTTATTAGTTCTTTTTGAGTGTTTTAAGAATTGTTTTCCTCATTTGTTCAGGCGAAAATACAAGATCTGACGGAGATCATCTCTGCGCCGTGGCTTCCTGAGTCCGGTTCAGCCGACGGAGACCTTCAGGTGAGAATGTAATATATTACTTTTGTGTTATAACTCGATAAATATTCTTCTGCATGGCCTCATCTCCTTTCTTTCGTGGAGTTAGCCTGGGACGAAACCGAACGAACTGCCACATATACTCTTTCCTAACTTTGTGTGTTGACATTTGTAAGTTAGTTTGTTTAGTTAGTTCACCTCAACTGCATAATGAATCTTGGCCACGTGTTTACCCGTACACTTGATATCTCGGATAGCAAGACTCTCACTAGAGCATGCCGTGGCAGGCTCTGCAGGCTGGCTATTGAAGGATAAAAACGTACTCGGCTGACCGACAACAATTACGCGGAACTTAGTCGAGTAATCGTTTTTGTCCTTCTATTACTATTATTATCCCTCCCTTGTCTCTCGCACCTTAGCCACCTACTATAATCTGTGCATGCATGTTAGATGTCTTCTTTTTATCTATGATTTTGTAGCATTTTTGTCCTTACTCGGCATATATTCATATTAATGCCTTACTCTGTGTATTAATTTAGTGTGTTTGGGTAGACGTACCTAAATGATTTAGCGTCATTTTGAACAAAATTGCATGCGATTTCAGATTAATCTGGGTCTTTTAATTTTTATCGTAGCTCCTACAACCTTACTATACTTGCAGCGTAATCATGTTTTTCTTAACGTTCAAGAAGCCATTTCTAATAAAAGCAGGCATCGATCAACCAGATTGTTGATCTCCATCATCAAACTACCACTCGTTTATTGAACCATTATTCGTGTTGAGTGAAAGAACACCTCTGCTGCCGGGCATGGGTGGACAGGAAGACTTACCTGCATCATCATAACTGCTGTTAATGTTCAAGCATCTATCTGGTCCTACAATGTTGCCTACACATCTACATTACCACTCTGATCACTACTGCTCTTATTGTCGCTATCGATATTCATTTCTGGCTAAGAATAACACTAGGAATCTGCCATCTAATTGGTTTCTTCAACTATACTGTGAAATTGAATTCTCATGTTCATTCTTTTGCCATTTCTCTAAAAAGCGTTCAACGAAACTTTCCTGGGCTAGAATGGGATTTTTTTATTTAATGAAGTTGCTAGTGTGTCTGTGTAGCTTTCGATCAAACTGGCACGCCAATAAAGCTAGTTAGAGTGAAATAAGAGATTGGGAATTAAGGTAGTTTGGCTCGGAGCTTCAGTTCATTGAAGTCCAGAGAAGGCTTAAACAGAAGTTGTTTCTTCAGCCTCTCTAACTGTTTGAAACACAAGTTTGTATTCTATTGTGCTCAACAGCACTCCCATCCCCATTTCTTCTTCATCATTCTTCATTTCTCACGATCAAACTGTGAAATTATCGAATTTCTGAACAATCTTGCCTCCGTTATGATTCATTTTTTCATCACTTTGTGTGATGCAGATACATTCGATCGCAGTCTCGGCGCTTATCAATAAATGCTGTACCTGTAATATTACCTGGTTCGATGCTCGTTACATCTGACACTAATTTTAGTCTTCCCATCCACTTGGAAAGTTGAAGTTTGACGGACACACCTTTTTGGTACTAATGCCCGTTTAAATAGATTACCATAAACTACAAATTTTACATAGTGGTTTTTTGTACAGTGCACCTTTATAGTTCCACTATAATGAATAATCATTTTTTTTAGTCCTATTGAAGTTTCCAACAATATGTGACCTATTATTTGGTTAACTAAACATTGGTTCGAATGGCAAATTTGATTAGCACTCGTGGAAACTTTCATTGGAGGCATCATTGCTTCGATCGAATGTGATTTATCAAGTTGAAATCCCAACACGAGCATCACCACTTAATGTCAAAGTTTACAATTAGTAAAAATTTAAATATTTCAAAGATTTTGAGATGTTCTTTTACGGAGGAGGAGGAAGAGTAGGGAGAGCTACGAGACTTGGTTATTGTCCAGTTCGTATTCTCGTTAATGTAAGCTGGGTGAAAATGTTACACTGCTTCTCATTATTTTCCATAACTGCTCATCGCTGATTCTGTTCTTGTTATTGCATGGTATTTCTAAACCTATACTTTAGATTAACTCCTAGTACTTCTTCCCATTTGGTTAAACTTCTTCAAGGGTGGCTGACTAATCACGAAAGCCATCTCCCACTCGAACATCTTCCATGATATTCCTGCTTGTATTAACTCTCAGATAAATTTTAGTATTGTTCTGCTCTAGAATCTATTTTCATTCATTTTTTGTTACTAGAGTGGGAGCGAGTCATCAGTAGGTGGTACAAAGCCGTTCCCTCACCACACTGCCAGCTTCACGTGTAGCGTACTGCTGGCTGACACTCAGCGAGCTCGACAGTTGTCCTCTTCAGTCGCTTTCCTTGCGCTCTCCGCGTGCCTCCAATGTGACGACTACGAGGTGCTCGATGCTGTCGAGGTTAGTGGGCACCACAGGCCCCGGCAGGAGCTGTAAAGTGCGCTCGTAGTCACTGGGTTGGAGAGTGTGGTGGTCGTAGTCACTGGGGTGGAGAGTGTGGTGGTCGTAGTCACTGGGGTGGAGAGTGTGGTGGTCGTAGTCATTGGGAGGAGGGGAGAG
>VCRD01000822.1:74718-185575 GCA_006783055.1 Trinorchestia longiramus | reverse complement strand
CTGGGGTGGAGAGTGTGGTGGTCGTAGTCACTGGGGTGGAGCGTGTGGTGGTCGTAGTCACTGGGGTAGAGAGTGTGGTGGTTGACATTGCTCCACTGTGATGGTGTGCTTGGGCACTGTCACAAGGCGGGGGGCGGCGACTAGAATCGTTGCGTCTTAAAGTTAAAGTTAAAGCGTTCAATGAGTCGTTGCTAGAAAATTTTTTTTAGATGGTTGCTGTAGAGCTAAGTGTTGTGTTGATGCAGGTGAAGAGGAATAAATTTCTGTGGTGCATTCGCATTGCTGTTTTTTACTACGTTCGATTACCTCATGAAATTTTTCCTAAAAATTTCCATATATCTTATTGCCTCTTGAGGATGGCAAATTGCCATGAAAATTCACAATTGACATTTTCTTCATTATGAATTTCTTCTGGATTGTGTTGCATTTCTTCCCATCAGCGTCCTGTACATCGTGATTATTCATCTCTTTATTTTGCATATGTGAACTGCTAAGTTTCGAGATGGTGTCAATAATTGGTTTCTGTTCGCAATTCTGTTGTCACTTTCAAGTTCTACAATCGTCATACAAAAACAATTTTAAAATTTCACTGCGACTTCTTGCCAAGCTAGATTACAGCTTTTTATGAAATTCGAATAATATTCGCTATGCTAAACTGTTGTTTGTGCAGCATAGCAAGTACTGTTACTAAATATGTATTTTATTGAACATATTTTTGCTCATGATATTCTGTACCGGTAACTTTCGAAGTGTAAGCGTTGTAACAATTATGTCAGATGAGCGACTTGGTGAATTTGATAACGTCCCGTCATGCGTACCTGGTGCAAGACTGTGACTGCTATACACTGCGCTCCGTGTTGCTGCTGCTCGATGCTTGCATCACGCACGTCGCGCTCACGCAGCCATCGGAGCAGAAAATGGTGAGTTCACTGTGCAGGGTGGGCCCTAAGGAAGATATCTCTTTATGTCGGTGGCACTGCAAAGCTAGCATAACTCACATAATTTATTGATAGAATTGTTGGTTTTTAAAAGGTACCTTACTCATGGTACCACCCTGTACTTCTGTTGCCACTCACAGCTCTTCGATGCTCATAAAAAACAGTAGTTCTGCAGTTCGATTGTAATATGTTTGGGAGAGTATGGTGATATTTTCGCCTAAGTTAGCTTTTCACTTTAACCTTTATATACTTCATAACTACATTATTCTCTAACATCACATGGTACCAGCAATAATTTCATTGTTTGAAAATATCTTTGCCAAGTGATTATCTTGTTCGAGCAGAGAAGAAGTGTTACATTATTTAATATATATTTGAGTTATCCAGTGGCACTTATCAAATTCAGGGGGAACTTTTGCTCTTGGGAAGAAAAATATATCCTGTTTTCTTCTAGCAGTTATAAAAATAGCCTTTTACGAGAGGTGCACATTATACTCAGAAGGAAATCCTTCTTAGTTCCCCTGCTTTCATTACACTGCCATTATGAATCAACCTTATCCTCTTGACGGTGTTGGAGAAGATACAGACAACTTCGTGCGAGTGAACGTGTGGGACTTGCAAATTTGACAACTTCTTTAGGCAGCAATGAAGAGTAGTCAATTTTGTATGTTCGGTATTTTTGTATGCTCATTTTTATTCATTTTTTATAATTTTTATTAATTTGATTCAAGACAAACTTTTGCTTCTGCTAAAGAGATTTGAAAACAAAGGTGAAATTCATGTTGTTATTTGTTAACTATGTACCTTTTTTCAGTATGTTTTTGTTTACTATGATCGATATTGTGAACTGGGAGCACTTGTTCTTTTGGCTCAATTATTAATACGATATTACTGCACTTTTTGTGCAGCGCGACCTGGGCCACATCGTGGAGTTCGTGCAGGTGCAACTGCCACGCCTCAGTGGGGTAGGTGACGGTGGAAGCAGCAGGTGTGAGAACGCGGGCGATGCTCTGGGACACGTAGCTGCCTTCAGACGCAGCGAAAACGTGCTTGTGAGCACCCGCACCCGCGCTCAACTCATGGGTTTGCGCACTGCGCTTCTCGACCGCTGGGAGAAAATCATGGTGAGAGTTCAGAGGTTTGGGTACGGGAAGGTAGGTTGGGGTCAGTTGCTTTTGAGGGTTTGTGCAATTGCGTCATGAGCTGGAAATGTGATATGGTACCAAGTTGTTGTTGGTGTTCCTCAGCTCCTGTCAGTTCAGGTAGCCAGATGCTACCAAGTTGTTAATGATAGCGTGTAATGTTGACAGATATCGGTGAGTTCGTCGGAATTGTTTGACGATTGAGCTCGTGAATATATTAGTGACGAAGTAATAGGTCTAAGTTAGAAACCATCGTAGTATGTTTAGTGTTACAGAAAATTGATACGAAAATCTTCGTACTAAAAGGAATATTCGCGGTCTCGTTGACTCGTAGCCGTGGGCATATCGAGCGTGATAAATTAAAAAAGTACATCCACATTGCAGTTGTTTTTTAGAGCCATGTTATTAGAAAATCATTGCATTACGAATCTGCTTTCAATTGTTTTCTCTCTCGGATTCTGATTTATGAAAGTAGAAAAACGTCAAATTTAAAGTTACGTTGAAGATTTACTACAGAAGTACACCTAAAAAGATACAAATAACGTCACCATGACATTTATTGTTCTAGGAAACTAACTGGTTGGCAAGTACTAGAGTGTGGAATTTATTTATGGATGCTCGGAGTAACTAACTTAGTAAAGCGGAAGCTGAATATTAGTAAAAACTAGAACTGGGAAATTCGGTTTGTTTGTATTGGATGAGTTAGTGTGAGCTCAGACCAGAATGACTGCAATGCCACAGTTGTCGCACATAGTCGCACATATTATGGACTTATCTCTTGTATCATTTGGGTGAAGCATTTATGAGTGTAGTGTAGCCAAGTACGCTGAGCTGTTTGTGTTTTTACTGCAGCGAACTTGCTAGTTTTGGCATTAGGTTCAAGCCGTATTCTGGATATTTTTGCATATATTGGAAGAACTTAAGGGAGATTCAATGTTTTTACTTTCCCCGTGTGGAAGTTGTCTTACATATTTGAAAAATTATGAATCTAAAATCATAATCTTTTTTTAAATTCGATGCCTACTGTGACCAGTCGTCTGCTATACAGAGGGCGTGTTCAACTGATACTAGGTACTTTTGATAAAACGTGTGCTATGAAACCTAAATGTTCGTAAAGTATGTTAATAATATAGCAATGAAAAGCTCAAGCGAGTTAATTTACATTAAATTTTTGTTCTTGAGGGATGGAAAACTTTGTTTCTAATTTTTACTTGAGTTTACTTGGTGTATATTATCAAGTTTTTCAAATCAATTACGTAAAAGAATAACGATGGTCGTGATCATGAGTTGACTTTAACTTACTGCACGTAAGTCAACTCACAATATTTCTCACTTTCTGCTTATTGATTATAAAAAATTCTTTCCTTGAACATCTTGTGCAAATTTTCTTTCAGTTAACTGTTGCTATTTTATATAACTACTGTAAAATGTGTGCATTCAGATGCCTTTTAAAACGATATTAAGATAACTCGTATATGCGCAGCACTTGGGAGGTTCTGTGTACAACATGGACGGGCAGCGTGCGACGCTGCGTCTACCTGCTAACCCTCCTGCTTAGGTGAGCATGGAGTGAGACCTGCTTCTCCTTTCTCTGTCATTGTCATTACGCCCTTCTGTTGCGCTTGGTCTTTGTCCTGCATTTTTCAATGGTTCAAAAGTAAGTTCTTGCAGACACATTTATTTTAATTTCGGTGAGAATTACTTGTAAGGTGGACCCGGCTTTTTACAGTTACTAGGGAAATTTGTTTTAAGATTTCTTTTCATGCTTGATCCAAGGAATAGTCTGAGTACAAATGATAGGGTTCACTCTAACCTCTGTTGACAATGTTCAGATTGCTCCATGTAGCTCTACTTTCTCCTAATTCTAGGCTTTTTCCTTTGATTCTGTCTTCCTGTATTGAAACTTCGTGCTATCTTGGAAAATGTATTCATACGATATCCGTAAGTGACGTGTCAATCTTATATCACAAAGCTATACGAGTTTTTATATCACGTTTAATTTCTTGAGGAATTCATGTTTCTACTTGAAAATTGAAGATTGTGGTTAGCATTTTATTTGGCATTAGTCTAGCTCGAGGTATTTGGATGATGGAAGTACTTAAAATTGATAGACCGGTAAAATATGAAGTCCATAATTTTAACTCGTACAGTTGTATCAAAATTGTATTTTACGGCTTAAACACGGCAATCTGGCCAGTCATCTCTTTGACTGAGGGTTAAAGTTACTATTGACTAGAGGATAAACCTTGAACGCTGCGATACTCCATTTTCTGCAATTTTTTCTGCTCTAATCGCCCTGTTCATGAACTCGATTTTTCGAATATTTGAAGGTAACTCTGGTAATGGAGTACGTTTTTTTTCTTCATGCGTTTCTTATTCAATGTGTGTATAAATATTGCGTCAGTTATTCTTCGTGAGGATACTACAAAATGAAAGAATGTATCTCTAGTTCTCAGTATGGAGAGCTTGCATTTAAAAACTCGAGTTTAGAGGGTAAGTATTTGTTTTGTCGGTCTGTTTTCCCAAGTACTCTTGAATCAGATACCGGCCTTTGGCCCTCTGTAACCTCATTCGTTTAATTTGTTTTCCACGGTTCTCGGCATTGTATTTGAACATGTCGGAGGTTTGTTTTTGTTTAAATTTATCTGCCTTCAAACTTGCCCAATCTAGTCCACGTCAAAGTATCGTAGTTATAATAATTTTATACATTGTCTCGCTCAGATTTTAGTTTTTCATTTCGTCAGTCTGCAGTTCGTATGTGTATTTTATTTAATTGACATCCTGCTGATCCATATGAACGTAATTATGTAATAACGCAGTATGAAGCTCACTGTCAATAATGGTGAAGGGGAACATTATTGAGTGATCAAATAGGAGTATGGCTGCAAAAGAATAACTTTCAGCGCTACGGCGGGTAGTTTAATGCGGATTTGGAAGAAAAGCGCTGTGACAATGAACGAGTAATTCTAGTACATCCTAGGGCAGTCTTGTGAGTCCTGCACATACGCCTGAGTAGTGCAGTGTTATCTTTCCTTGGCGTCTTTCAGTTCACCGTGTATGACTAGTAATGTAATAATAATCCACCGTGTGTGGGAGAAAACCGACAAGTAGAATCTAATAAAGCAAGAATTACTGAGCCTGTTGTAAGGAAAGAATTTGATGGGTGTCGCAGTGAGGAATTTGTTTGTCTGGTGATTATAGTTAGACGAGTTAGGGGAAATATTAGTGAAAAAAATTTTTGAGGGAGCACAAAGTGAAGTTGCTAAAAGTGTTATGTCTGCTAAAGGTCTGTTTTCAGTTAGCAGAAGATAGCTGTTGGTTGTAAAACGTTTTTATGTAAATTATAGTCTGTGTATTAGAATTGGTAAGAGAAGTGATTGATTTTTGGTTCTGTTAGAGTTGCGACAGTGTTTTGCGATCCCATAACGATTATTTAGTGTACAAAAATATTATTCAGAGAGGAGTGATTGTTAAACTTTTCGTTAATGTTGAATTCAATGGAGATGAACTCTGTTCGGACGACGCCGAATTGTAATTTTTTGTTGAGAATACAGCACTTGTGGTTAATTTTGCTGAGAAGTTGGGGTTTTTGTGACTATTTGAATGGGGCGCAATAAGAGAAAATTGAGTTATTGTGAGCAAGAGTACGACTGCACTTGTATTTCATTAGTAGTAGGTGCAAGAATGCAAGAAAGTTCATGTGAAGTTAAATAGGAAGATAATAGAAGAATTGAGGCCTTCAGTAGTTCGGATCACGTTTAGTTGCAGCGTGTGAGAGAATAAAGAAAGAGGCGGGGTAGAAAGTTGGAAAGGGATGCCTGGCAAGAGGAGTGTGAAAAGAGTTGGTATTTACTGATCGTGTGATGAGTGCAGGAAGAAATTTTCATGAAGGTGTGATTGTTCCGACTCTTTTATATGGTAGTGTGGAAAATTTATGAAAACTTAGTCACGGAAAGAAAAAGATTAAACGTGTAGAAGTTGAAATACTTGAAAAGTATCTTTGTAACGGCGCGGGTGAATGGAATGAAACTTGAGCGTGTAGTGCTGTCAGGTGGTTTGAGCAGTTTCATGTGGGAGAGTATAGTGTATTTGTATGGAGGAGAAGAACACGCAGTGTTTGCTTTATGAATGTTTCCAGAAATGAGAGGAAGGTTTGCTAGCGATATAGGTGTGAGTGACAAGAGAAAGCACTATTAGAGAAATTATCAAGTGAGAGCGTGAGATTTCGGAAATTGATTTCGCCATCCCTGGATGGATTGTTCTGATCTGGGGGACCTTTTTTCATTTTTACTGCTAACGTTTTTACTGTTAATACTGCTTGTAATTGGGATGAAGTAAACATCTGTTGTGTATTTTGACATAAAAGTGTTTGATTGTGAGGCATTAAAAACCACAAAATGCTACGGATCCAGTAGACCCACGAACTCTGGCTGAGTAACAACAAAATGAACACCACACGAGGGTTGACTGGATTTTACTAGAGTTTTTCCGCAAATTTTTCAATGTGAGATTGGGTCCATTTGGCATAACAGGTTTGATAGGTGATTAGGATCTTGATGGAGGAACATTGTACACCTCTTCCATAAATATTTCTGGTAATGACACCCATATTCTTGGAATAAATGAGCGGCTTCTGGTTTGCTCCAAATATCATTTATGAAGCCAGAAATGAGATTTTGATACTGTGACGCTGTGAGATGGGTTTGGGGATGGTAGATACTGGTCATAGTCTGTCGTAGAGACTGCAAAGGTGTGTTCTCGAGATAAAGTTTAATGCGGATAGCTAATTGGCATCAGAGCAGCAGGGCCGTTTCGAAGTGCCATTTTTCCAACACAGCCATCTATGATGCGGGCTAAACCAGCAAGGGGTTTCGGAAACCAGTCGCTCAAGCTGACAAGACTTGCGTTTATTCGAAATCAATTGAAAGTTAGCCTGAAAAAATTTTGGTACCACATTTTATGCTTCAAATGGGAGCATGAGTTTGATTGTATTTAATTTCTGTTACCATTCTTGCATGGAAACCTCATTAGAAAAGCGCGCTTCAGAGGATTGACTTGCAGCACATCTAAGAGACGAGGAGCTTTTCTGGGGATAATAAACTTTAGGATTCCTGAGGTCAACTGGCTGAAGTGAGTTAATGGTGTCTGCCTTCGTCAGTGTGATCTGGAGGATTAGAACTCCTTAACCCTATGAGGACCGTGCTATTTTTTAACTGAACGAAAATATTTCGTAAATTATCTGTCAAATAATAACATGTTTTTAGGAACGATAGTTGTTCGTATATGGTTGATGGGTTCCCCTAGCTTCTTGTTGCAGAATTTTTTGTAGGAGTCTGATATGGGTTAAAGTTTTGTAGTTAAGCCTTATTTTGCCTCTACTTCTTTCTCTCTCTTATGGGAAAGACCTTGGTTCCATGAAGCCGTCCTGCACGAATGTGTGATCCACGGTCTACCTAATTCTTTACCTATTCCCCTCATTTAGCTGCTACTTGCCACTCTTCAAGCATTGTATATAGATGAGGTAGTTGAACTTTGTATATAACAGTATTTTTCATACGCAGGAACAAAGAAAAAGTTGTATACTTGAAGTATTTTTATGAGTCAGGCCGCTTCATGCACCTTGACCAATTTTCTCGGGTATCATTTTATTTCGTGCAAAAGTTGATTGCGTTCCTTATACGAGCCTACTATTTTCCCTTTACCCTACACCAGCAAATCATAGACATTTCTCTTTCAAGAGTAGGTTTGGAAAAATTGTTTCTCGGAATGTGATACCCGATGAAAATTAGCTGTGAACGTTACTGAACGTTAACTGAAATGATCACCCGAAAGGATCCCAGGACTGGTGTTTCTATTATGTGTGACTGAGACAGTCCTTTCAGCTTCTGCTTATGGGTAAGCCAAATTTCTAGTCACTTGTAGTACATTACTCTAGTATTGGTATAAATCATATTGGTATAAATTTAAGCTTCCGCTTAAATTTGTACTAGTCTGTTTTTTCGTCGGAAGGTTTCTTAATCTGTGTCTGGTGGTTATCTAATGAAGGCAATGATAATTCATTTAATAGAGTCTATACCATATCGAAAAATGACGTAAGTATACATGCTGAGTAGTTCATGTACTCAAGGATCTATGCGAAGAAAAAATTACCGAATCGGGAGAACGTGGACTTTTTCTTTCCTTGATAGAATGTGAAATGGTTAAAAATGGGCCTATGGTCACTAAGTGCGCTGGTTTTTTCAAAGTGCTTCATTTATAACACGTTTCTGGTTGAAAATAAAAATAAATATGAAAAAATTTCGCTTTTTGCGAGAGCTTTATTATTGGGGGATGATAAAGTGTAGGTAAGAGTTGTAGGCTCCAGGCTTTGCTTTTTTAAAATGGCATAAATTCGTCGACACGTTTGCAGTGGTGCAATATGAAAACAGAGTAAGCCTCAACTAGTGGTCCAAATGTACAGAAAGTTTTAGATTTGTTCAAACATTTAGAATCACTGTACTCGCATTATAGTGCGTGTAGCTTTTGCAAGACGATATTCTTTCGCACTTATTCTGAATTTGAAGTCGTCAGTGTAGCTGATATTTTATTCTTCGGTGCCCTTGAGTACTCAAATTGGGGGACATAGCTATATGTGCTTTAAATATGTATAATTAAGAAACTATTGTTTTGTTGCCTCGGTCTGTTGTATAATACAACTGATCTTTCCTCAGAATACATTTTTCTTGCTGTTCGTCACCTGAATTGAACTCGCTTTGTGTTGCGAGAAAACCATAAACCATAAAACCAAAACCATAACGACTCTAAGTATGAGAAAAAAGGCACGATATCCATAAAATTACTAGATACTATTTTCTGTGACGTCACCGGGTATGTACAGCATGTTATTTGTATAAATATTTGAACAAGAAATAGTGCATGATGTATATATGTATTCTCTTACTTTCAGGAGCTCTGCCCTCTCTGGTGATGCAAACGTTTTCATATACTCAGTGCCCTGATGTACTAGTTAAATCCCATGAGTTGATTTGCCATTTGATTTTTCATGTTTGAAAGAAGCGAAACGTAAAGCCTTACTACTTCCAGTAATTGTGATATTAGTTTTAAGAGGCCATTTACTTGTATATTGTTAATATTCGCTACTAAGTATTAATATTGTACAGGTTTATACGAGCATTAAAAAACGATCGAAAAGATAAAAAATGTGTGTATTATTTCGAATGAGCTTAGCTGCAGCTTCGTGGCCTGCAAACTTAAGGATAATTTTGAATATGTGTATTGAAAGAAGTGCCATTCCTACTCTTTGATACTTGTGTAATCATTGAAGTGTGTGCTTCTTCTGATCCGATATTGTTATATTTTCAGTTCTCCAGGTATTACTTCTGTAATCTTGTATGAGTTGGAAGTTGTACTGATTCCAATTCAGGCAATCTTAAACCTAATTTGGTTCGAAATTATCCTAACCTAATTATCTGGATTCGATTTTTGTTGCCGGAACGTTTTTACTCTGAGGAGACTTGAGTTGAAAGTGGGAGTTAAAAAAACACCTAATACAAGTTCTACCCCAAGTGGGATGTTAAATGTGGCTACCAGTAATGGAAACACCACACTGAGAAGTCTGATACTCCCATTTCTTCAGTGATGCTTGACAATAAAATCATAAGGACTGCTTCTTAATACCGTAAATCACTACTGAGATCGGTCTTATTGTGGCTGCAGTGGTTGCACCAGGAATATGGTAACAATAGTGATAATAATGTGTAATGATAATGTCACGAGTTTTATATCGGATTTCTGTATATCTTGTCGTTGAGTAACGCTGCAAAATAAAGGCGCAGGTATGCATGGCCGCGTGTACCAATCTTCAAGCCGGGTATCCGCGTACCGCTGTCGTATCGTGATGGAAAGGGACACAAAAGAATAATTACTTCATTCAGTTTTGCTTATTTAAGGCAGTATACTGTGTAGCTACAGCCGGCGAGTTCCTGATCAAATATTGGTGTTTAACGAAGGATGTTTAGACAGCATAATTCTGGCTAAAAGCTTGGCGAGGGCTTAGAGATGTTTCTTCTGGCTCGTATTTCGGCTATAAAAGCCAATTGTGACGCTACAGCAACAAATAGAATGTTGGTCTGCTACTTTGCATTTGATACTATGATACTTACCTAGGCAAACTGACTAATTTTTGACTGTCTAATAATTTATTTTTTAAATATTTTGTCTATTATTTATTTTCAATGTGACATAGGGTGAAGACATATTTTCGATTTGTAAACTTTCTGTACTTTGACTTCTCATTTATTGTAATTTTTATTTACCATTTTTTATGTACCCTTTTTTGTAAATTATGTGTATGTATATGCCAATGAAAGGAAATTACCAAGACGTTCGAGTTTGTGATTTTCCTTTATTTTTGGTGATTCTTCTTATTAGGTTGGCGTCATTTTTTCTATAAAGCTGGCAGTCCATATGAAAGCTTCCATAAAATTTCACAGAAATTTTTGAGAGGTTGTCATTTGGATAGTTTGATTTCAAGAAAGTAACGTCTCGAGATCTGAACGCTGCTAAACTCAAACGATTCTAAATCCAAACGAAAATTTCTATCAAATTTTGCTTCGGGGCTCGAATGTCGTTTCGGAACTTGAACACCCAGACACGTTTCAACCTTCGCTACCACGCAGCCACGCCTGCGCTTCGTTCAGTTTTTGTGTTCTGTGTTGTGCACAGAACTATAATCTCACAGACAAATTCACTCACTTAAGTGCGGATTCTTTCTAGACAACGTGAGGAATGAATAATTATGCCTTCTAAATAGTGTAGTTTTTAAAAACAAAACAAGAAAAGGGCTGTCAAAGGAACAATTGTCATTAAAAAAGATGTTGCTGAGAATGAAAGTAGTGTCCGTATACATCGGTGAATTTAATGAGGTTTAATGTCCCGAAATTGACTACGTGCAATTTAGAAGAAAATGTAGTCGTTAAAGCGTCTGATGTTACCAAAGGCGTTACAACTCTGCTAGGAGATCAAAAATATCAAAGAGCTGAAAAACTTATTAGTTCGACGTAACGATAGCAGCTAGCTGTCAATTTTATTTTGATAGCAGTTTATGAGCAAGCGATAGCGCTGCAGAATGATCTAGATTTCAAGAGGTCAGTTTCAAGTGAGTAGAATTTGGTTTGAAAAGTTCAAAAAACGGAGTGGGATTCATAAACTTTTTATTTATGGAGAAACCTTCAGCTCTCATTCAGAAGCAGGAACAAATATTATTAAGAAATTTAAGAAGCTTTTAGGTATGAGTTCCAAGTTTCTACCCAAGCGTTCAACTGTGATAAAACAGGTCTCTTTTAAAAGATGCACAGGATAACCTCAGCAGATAAGACAATTTTGAGCGCTTCATTTTTCTCCGGCTGATGGGAGTGCGACGCATCGTCGGGAAATAATCTGCTAAAGGAAAGACGTTAGTCAGGATATGAGCATTTGTATTTATTTCTCCGTTACCTCAGATTATTTATTATAAAGTATCAAATATCCACAACGATAATACAGCATTCAAATTGCATAGAAGATAAGTACAGCCCTACAGCGTCTGCCTGATGGGTAAAGGAGTTCTCATTCTGGTTGTATATATTAGTTTGGCTGAAGATTTTTCTCCTCTAGATGGAAAAATATTCACGTATCATTTTACACGACAGCTAGTATGAGATTTTAGATACCACTGGATGTCGGAGTGTGACATTGATGAGTTTATCTGACTTCTACATTGCTTTGATATTTGCCTTGTTTTCATGTTTTGACTGTGCACTCAACTCCATTTGGCCACAAAATTATGGTACCTAATTCCACACTTAAATAATATATATATATATATATTATAATGCATGTTATATATATATATATATAACATGCATTACAATTATAGTGGTTAAATAAAAAAGTTCGTTCATTCAGATAGTTTTATTCAGCTTCTTCACGCATTTAGCACCGAGCTCACACAAGGCATTTGTAACACAATACGATTTCAAAATTTTCATATCTAACAAAGATCATAAACTTTTTACAACTAAATTCTAGCATGAAGCTGCTCAACACAATCTGTGAACCATTAGATTAAGCTTATAGCTCATCCATTTTTTATCACAGACGTCTACTTTTGTTTAAAGCTCTTATAAAAACTCAATTGATGACACAGAACGCCCAATGAAAAAAATTGTGGCATCCTGAAGAAAACATCAATCAAGTTTTTCAGAAGTTCTGCGTTAATTTTGAAATAAATCATGTACATAGATCATAACTTGGTTTGAGCTTACGAGCCTCCCTTTCTCGTGTCGACCAAACGCCTCATGCAACTCCTTACTGGGCTTCAAGTTCCTTCTTTAGAAATCAGTCCTTTTTTGACGTGGTGAACATTTTTGTTAAAATCTATGCATCGAGCCTTCTCATACTAGGATGGTTATATATATGCATTTATATATAATGTATGATATTCAATGCTACAGATTTCTATTATTACAGAATAGATCAAGTTTTCTAAACGACCTTTCAAACTGGGGTTTTCCACATATCTATCTAAGATTTCTTGTTATATAGAAATAAATTGTAAATAACTTTGGCAGTATTTTGGAAACTTATTTTAATACAGGGTGATGCTTAATGGTCTGACCCATTTATAGGGCTGATAAATACGAAATATGGTATAAAACAAAAGTTTTTGAAACGTACGTATAGGGCCTGTGGTTTTTCCTCCCTTTATTGTTCCTTAACTCTATATTGTATTTATTATATCTAATAAATGTATCAGATAATTTTGCTGCACCCTGTACATGCGCGTTAACCGGTTCCTAGAATCAGTTAAGTAAAACGATTCGTTGCATTACTCTAGTAAATCTATTGACTTTATGACAATTTACATTGACTTTTGTTAACACAGCTGGAAAGTAATTAAATTAAATTTTTGTAGTATTGCACTTTCTATTGGAAAGTCTGATTGTCCACTCTCTTTAGCAGTCATCCTCTTTAACAAAATGCAGGGATACACTTAAACGTTTTAAAAAATAAATAACAATAAAATGTACACATAACCACAACAATCTTATACATTAATTCCGACAATATTCGTAGTAATGCTTCATTTGATACACAGAGGAACCTCGCTATTCGTACTCTATCTGTTGCAAGACGATGTTTGAATTGTCATTCGTACGAATGCTGAAACATTCTTTTCCCATTAGAAATAATGTACATGGATTAATCCATTCCAGGCCCATTGATGATAGCTTATTGAAATCTTTATAATAGTATTTTAATCGTGAAATGTATAAAAACTTGATAAACAATACATATACAATATTGTACATGGAATAAACCAATATCAACTGTACTTTATGGATGATATGGTTGATTTCTCCATACCATACTGACTTGCCAGGCTGGAGACTCGAGTTCCGTTTTCAAACTTCGAAATCAGTTATTTTTTTAATTAAATTGTCATTCTCAGTATCTGTTGTTAGGCTTGGTTGGATCTCTTGTTTTTGGACCCATAACAGCACTATTTAAAAAAATAACAAAGAATAATTATAAAAAAAAGTTTTACGAAGCTTACGTGAATGATGCTTAGCGTACGGAACTGGGAGCCTGATTTGAAGTGACCAGTACGGAGAAGCTGTTCGAATCACAAAGCAAGTGTACGAACACTGAGGTAAATTTTACGGGAATTAGTTCTAGGAATGGCGAGTTGAGCGAACAGACAAGCGGATGAATGGCGGGGTTCCGCTGTATTAAATCCCTCACTTGTATTCATATCCATTCCTTAGTTCAAATGACGAATTGTCACTTGTATTTATTTATTTTTAAATATTCATCCGTGTACCACTTTGCTCAAGTTTAAATGCCAGATGACCGAGGGATCTCATCAACGCTACCTTTTAAGACTTCGAGCAAATGACAATCGATGTCTACCATATTGGGCTAATGAAGAAATAGTTTTTGCGCTAGTTTTTTCTGAAGAATGAGTCGTTAAAGATGTATTTCGAACCAAATTGAAGATCAAATGTATCTTCTTTTCCACGATCGCAGAAAGAGCTGCTGCATTCCTTAGCAACAAGAAAACCTATAAACAGACTACTACTAATTAATCTGTTGTTTTCGGTTTGTGTGATGTTTCATGATCCTAATTAGCACATAATCATATGGGGAAACGTTTTTTTCATATGATCAATTTGTTTTACAAAGTTTTAAATTTAAGAGGAACGTAGGAGGGAAGTTCACCATTAGTAATTTCTTCTTCACTCAGCAAAAATTTAATTGACAAAGAAAATGAAATATAATCTTAGTTTACAACTGTGGGGTCGTGGTTAATATGCAAAATACTCCATCTTTTGAGCCACTGAGCTTCATAATTCGATGCGTTGTCTTTCTACAAATCGTTGGCACACGATCCTAAAGATTTTCTTAACTCCTTTTGCGTTTTTAGTGAATTTAAACAGTTGAGTTTCACCGAGCTTGAGAATTCACATCTCTTCTCATTAATTAAATTCTTGTGTAGAAATTTTTTACACGTACAAGTATAACGTAATTCATGTAACTATAACAATGCAATTGGACATTGGAATGTGGATCGCGCTAATACAAAAATTCAAGTTATGCACGCGAGCCAAAGTTGTTCACTCTCGAGAGCCTCAGTTCGAATCGTAGGCATAGAAAATAGTTGTGGCTTACAGACACTAAAATTTAACATAAATGTGCAAATTCAGTGGTGAAATTTAAATAGATACCTAAACTGTGCTTACGCGTTTACGGAAATGATCGTATTTGAACCCATTTCAATACTTTTAATATAATGACCATTACTGATATCCCATCTTTAGCATCTCATTTGATAGTTGATGTCTTGCCGAGATAGATACTGATACCTTCGTAGACATCAATACAATGCAAGTATTTGGTAGCGATGAGATCACACATCATGCAACAAAAATGAGCTAATTCTGGCCTATAATACGCTCCAGATGAAGCTGGGCCTAATGTTGAAATAACACTTAACGTGAGGCCTCAAAAATGACCGGTAATGAGGATATTCCTATATTGTGAATCCACGATGGACTACGTTGAACAACGTATTCGATTTTTAAATTGTGGATAATGAGCCAAAAGTTAAATTTTGATACTCTTCAGCTCAAGGTCCAGAGTTGAACTTGATTCCTATCAGAGTCAATGTATTATAATTCACTGCACTCAATTTGTTGACGTTCTGGAATTACAAATCAAATTTTAGTCATTTCAAGCGAAGTCTGATATAATAAATTATTGCAATTCTCCTATAACATCCTTGCAGAACCCATAAAGTTTTTGAGAGAGGCAAATTTTTTGTGAAGCTATTCGTATTTTTTTGTACAGCATACAGCAGTGTGGTACGAATTTACGATCTGCCAGAGGAAAAGTGCTGTTTATAAAAAAATAAACCCATCCTCAACAACTCCGCATACGCATGAACCAGCAGAATAAAGCTGATAAGATTTGGCTGCCGATGGTGTACACTTCAGATGTACTCAAGCAGCTCACAAACAAGACCATTATTGAAAATCATTAAATGAAGGACTGCATGCAAAGTTAACGGGTTAATTTCTAACAATCAATATTTTCGGTTTAGTTTCATGAAAATTCATTTATTGTTCGGAGGTTTGAAGTAATAAAACATGAAGAATTATTTGTACGTTCAAAGAAATCAATACGAAAAATTGGGATAAATGCTATAGTGTTCAAATAGAAACCTTATCAGGTCACTTATTGTAGGAATTGGCACTGGGGATGCATTTCTTCGCGTTTTGCGTGGTAGGATTTGCAGGGAGAAAGCAGCCTGCAGTCTACTACTAAATTTATAATTCTATCTTCCCCTTCATTCACACCTGAAATTCATCATTTGCTTGCGTTTGAACCTTGTCTATTTTCTTGTTCAGATATTTCTTTACTAATATTCGTAGTGCAAGTTCATCGTGCAATGGTCATGCAAACATTACTGCTTTCAGTAGCTAGGTAGATTCAAAACATTGACCTGGTCAGAGCACACAAGCAATCATTCAGTGGGAATTCACCCTCAACTAGGTGAGCTTCAGCTATTGTTCAGGCATTGTTTTGTGTTGTAAAATTTAGTGTATGTAAACTCAGCGTATGCAGTAGTAGTGTGTTATAGTGTAGTAACGCAGTGCAGTAGTGTACATGGTACTCGTGAATTTAAACGTAGTGTTCACTGTACGAGTGGGAAGCGTGTGGAAATACCTTGTAAATCCACCACAAAAAACGTTTTAGATGTTGCATATTGAAGCATCCTTCTGAAATAGATTATATTTTATTTCACACAGAATTAAAATTCAAATACATTTCATGCACCGATTTCAATAAAATCCTACAAGGATCGGTCTCAATACTGTATCATTTGCAGATAACTTTCTTATTCCTATTTTCCAATTTTTCTTGGTATTTTGAAAGATAGTCCCATCAAGTTTTGTACGAGAGCTTGAAAGTCTACACTGGTGATTTTTGGCAGAGTTTTGGTCCTTTCATCTGTACGAATTTGTGTAAGAAATATTGTCTGTCTGACTAGGATGTCACTGAAAAAAGGGCATCATACACTTGAATGCTGCATCAATAACCTTTCTTTTCGCCTTCACAGATGCAGATGTACACTAAAGATGTGACCCAGAAGCCGTTTGAACATTCATGAATCGGAATTTCTGAGAACACTACCTACTACCAAATGGGTCTTGTACGATGAATGTTTGCATTGTAGAAGCCTAAAGGAGTATGTAATTGTAAAGCAGTGTGTTGTACTTCTTCTATGCCCCTGTACAATTTATTTGTATGAATGTAAATGTGACTGAGGAGTATTGTATTAAAAAATTTACATGCGTTACATCATTTTCAAATCTTATTTGTAAAATTTGTCAATTATGAATTCACAATTCATGTTGTATGTATTTTTTGCATCACATCGAACATTGCAGCTGAACTGTTCTTGTAGCTCATCTAGGTTACAACCTCAGCTGGACATCTTAGGCTTCGTTTGAATGAGACGAGTGTAATTATTGTCTGTTTTGAAGGTTTCAATACCCTCAAACTCTTCAGTTACTCGTAATAATGAAAGGCAATAGTACCGAGAGTTCTGAAAAGCTGTGACCTATTCGACTTCGTGAAGATTTGAGAGAAATATTCAATATCATATACATGTTAGAAAGTTTTTGTTCATAATTAAGGAATTCGTTATGCAATACATCAAATGGAATGCTATTTTAGTGTATAAAACTGCACGCATTAGTCGGACTTTGAACGTAAACCTGTTTGCAGTTAGCACATACCTAAATTTTTATCACGTATGTAAAATAAATAGATTAATAAAATTATACAATTAAGAAGCGAAAGTGATTCAACTTTCACTTACGAACAGTAACATCGAGATAAATTGATCACTTAGTACAATTCGGGAGAGAGATGAATAAATAACGTATTCAGAGAAGGTACTCGGCGTAACAAATGCTAGAAGACGACAACTTTAGAGTCGAAAATTTGAGCTTTAACAGCGTATGACATTCAGTCATGTTAGCACACATCTCATACATAAAAGACAATGATAATCCGTTAATGACGTACCGTTATTGGGGTCAAAGAATTACAATAAAATTCATCAACTTTCCATAATTTTAGACGTTGTTGGAAAACAGAATTGGTAATGCGTTCTGGGTACTTAAAAAAATTCTTATGACTACAAATGTATTGTGGTACTTTCCTCGTACGAAAAAGCATAATGTTTAGCATTGAGTAACAAGTGTACAAGTTTCATGGCAACACCGCAATTAAGAAATAAATAATGAAATGACTAACTTTTTCAGCACTGCTGTAAATTCAAAGTCAAATTCTACCCCTAGTGAATTTCTCATGAGTTGTTCATTTTAGCTTCTCGAAATTCATTACATTTGATTGAAATGTTCCTTCATCACAGATCAGAGGGCTAAAATGTTCTATTTTGTGATGTTAAATGCGTGAAAATTTTTCTTAGAAATGTGATCTCCCGTAATATCATTGAGGAGTCTAGGAACCGTACCTCTGGATTATGCAGTAGTGCTTCTCGAAATTAATTAAATAATTATGCACAATTGAACATTGCCTACTCCTGCATTACGCTCGTTACGCATCATAACTACATTCAGTGATGTTAATAATTACATCCTATTGAAACTCGCTCTCGGGGAAATAGGGTTCACGAGTAGAGGTATTTTCTCGCCTGATGAAATCAAAGCAAATATGAACAGGATGATTTGGGGCCTGAATTACAATGGACGTAATAACATATTTTTTGAAATTGCTCACGTAAAAAGAAGAGGAATGTACATTTTGATGAAATAGTGAGCATAAACTTGATTTCAACGTACATTTATTAGGAAAAGACTTCTCATTTCAAGTCGATATTGATTCAATCTTTCTGCAGGAGCAAGCAAAAGCTAAACGCGTCCCTGCGAAGGACCATATTCCACAGCACGAATTAAGTCTCAACGAGATTACTGTGGCCTACGAATCTGGTGGGTGCTCAAGATTGGTGCATTTCCAAGAAAACTATTTTAAAAAAGTGCTGCATGCTCATCACAGGTTCACTATTTGCACGGATAAATGCACAAAATGCGATTTGGCCACAGAAGAAAATCGGTGTTCGTAAGTTCATGGAGAACTGGGATCGCGGGGGCAATGGGAACAATCAAATTATTTTGCAAATCGGACAAAAGGGATTAAAGCTGAATCTACTCGCAGGTTTTAATTCCTAGTTTTACATTCAGGAGAGTTGGTCCATGCTTTAGTCGATCAGCGTTTACAGTAAACGGGTTTATGTAGAAGTTCAGTTTTATGAACATACTCGGTTTTCCATAACAAATCTTCAGTTTTGGCTACTCCTATACGTTGAAAAATTTGCTCCATGCCCCTTAACTTTTTAAGTTGCACACATTCTAGCAAACACTCGACTCCCATATGAACAATTGTCATCACTATGAAACGATGGGAGTGTTTAAATAACCTTAAAGAAAAATATTTATCATTAATTACACTCCAGGCGTCGCTTGAGTTCTGCTTTAATTTTCGCTCCAGCGGCAGGTGTGCATTTGACATGTTCAAATTCATTTTCTATCTCCAATATGAAAACTTTGAAATTTTTTGGCCTCGTCAATTTTTATGCACTCAGATTGTTCAGTCACCTATCGATATTGTAATAAATTTACTGGACAAATTCTGCATTTTTCGAACTGGGGTTGAAATTTACACTAAGTATTTCATCATAAAATAACTGCATATAATCATATAATGGCTACAAATGAGCAGAAGATTGCTATGGAAAAACTAGAAAAGTTCGCCTCTGAAGAAATTTTTTTATGGAAGGACACTTCCCAAAATTGGAGGCGAAATGCCAGTATACACTGTATACAGGATACTCTTGCAAAATACCAGTGTACACTGTATACAGAATACTCTTGCCAAATCCCAGTGTACACTGTACACAGAATAGAGACACCTAATCCCATGAAAGTTGATGGGTGTTGGGCCGTTAGAAAGGTTTTAGATTGATGAGTTTTTACGGGATAAATAATGTCTGGAATGAATATGGCAAATGACTAATGAAAAGGATTTAAGTAACTATTAACAATAATCAAATTAATGTACTATAATACACGGAGTGAAAGGAAGAGCAACTAGCTTAATTATTTCTTTCAATTGGGCATGAGGTTTTCGAGCCTACATGTAGGGCTCCATGCACAGGGTGCGACAACATAACTTCCTTTTTTCAAGACGCTTTGCTTTAAAAAAAGGAAGTTATGTTGCTATTCTCTGTAGAAGAAATATTTCAAGTTGACACACACACTTTGCTTTTATTCCTGCTCTAGCTTGGTTGTTTGCATATTTCACGTGCAGGTCGAGAAAAAAGTTGACAACTAGTCATATATGTCAAAAGTTCCTATTCGAGTAGTAAAAGATCTTAAAGTGCGTACACCTTCAAATATTCAAATTATTTTTCTAAAAAATCAGAAATGTGGAATGTAATTATCTGTCAGACACTCTCGCTTTCACACAAAAAACAGCCTTTACAGTTTTATAGACTCAAGCTCACATGCAACAGAACATTTTAACGAAATAATGTAATTGAGGAGAGCATGAATAAACCTAACCTATTTCCTATAGAAACCGCATATAGTTATGACAAAACACACAAAAACGGCGTGACTGCCTAGAAAGTTCGTTACAGCATAAACTTTCTGGAGGATGCCCACCCTTAGTATCACAACATGCATAATAAGACTTCTAAGGTTCCAACGCTACAACGTCTCTAGTAACGCACTACTCTAAGTTCACCGGATCTCAAATAACGTACACTCACGATTAAGAAATTTCAACCATAATCCTCAGTGCGTGCAAACGATGTTTAACAAACGCGTTTAGTGAATATAACAGTAGCTTGCTTTTACTAATGCCACAATAAGCAGCATTTGCTAATCTGCGGTCTCATTTGATTGCAAAACTTTGAGTGGAGAATTTAAAATTTTATCATGTTTTTTCGTACTACCGATTTATTTACAAAAACTCCGACTTTTGTGCAGACAATATTAATTTTTAAGTTGGTGCATGACTTTTCAGAATTCTGCTCTTTTTTCGAATATAATTCTTCTGTTCAATCATCTGGAAAGAAATTTCAAGCTTTCACCTTAGCCGTAAAATATCTTCAGCTATGAAATGAATTTCAAGTGTGGTTCAGGATGTATTAAAACTGATCGAAATTTCAAAAAAGATATCCATCATTCACTTGAAGTTTATTTTCCCTGCTACTATTCGTGATGATTCTTACGATAGCATTGAAGAAGAGATGAATGAATTCTTCAAAGTTGAGTAATGAGAATAAGAGTTAACTGCAGAGTGCAATGACTTAAAGAAAGACTAGCAAAAATTGCTTTCTAAGAATTGGATGTGCAAGTTACAAAGGACGGGAAATGGACAAGACTGCCTATAGTTGAATATTACAGTTAATTCCTTACCGTTCCCTCATTTTTAAGGAACATTGATGAATAAAAGTATGTACGATACGAACAGAATATTACCTCAGTTTCATAACAGTCAGAAAGAATTATTCAAACTACTCTACAATGACAATAATATGCTGTTTGTAAAACATTTTCAAGCACCATTCTTATTCTAGTTCTCACTCAGTACGGCACTCATACAAAAAACTTTATAAAGTTCTATATCTTTATTTCCATTCATCATGATCACCGATGCTTGTAGCCTTAAATGTAACAACGTCCATCACAACAGCACATGGAGGAAAGCTGGTGGCACTCAATCGATCAAAGCTTAAGCTCCGCTTCTTGTATGAACTCGGAAACAAAACGCTTAAAGACCGTAATTTAATTCAATATAAACCATAACAGTGTGGAGTTTGATTGCGGTTGACACAGATATAAAGCAATGAACAAACTGAGAGGTCATCGGTTTCGCCATCGAAGGTTTACATAACAGAATCCTGACCAGCACACAAATCGAGACCATTTTGGATAAGTCTTTTCATTTCAGTTTGCATAGAAATATGTAAGAGCTGCTTGTAATAGTACACAATTATCAGATTCTTTTTTACGCTCACTCGGAGACTGAAATCACTTTTCCCACTCATTTCTCCACAATGAGTCTACACAGACACTAAACGTTATTCATGTCGTTAGGAAAAAAAATTTCCCCTAGAGATCATTAATTATCACTGCCAGCAAAGTGCCACAGAAACTGGAAACATCAATTCTACCAGTTAGTAAAATTTATAAAGAAAAAAATTGAAATGTAGAATGGAATGGTAGATCAGAAACTTTCATTGATTTTTGCTCATCGAATCATGACCGGGCTATTTATAGTTGATTTTAAAATCTGTTAGCATTTTTCTGTATTGAAGACTGACAACAACAACTGATACGAAAAAAGCTTTGAATATGAAACACCTTAAAGACACATTTATCACGTTTTCACGAAGCTATCTGGTGTTTTCAGCACTCTTGGAAAAGGCTTGTTCAATTCAACTACTATTCTACAATATTTAATGAGCCGGTAAAGGTTTCCTACTGCAATTCACCACTTCACGCCTGATAATAATCAATAAAGCTTATCATCATTCATTTTCGAAGTTCCCACATATTTTCAGTGACTCACTGGTAACGTTTCAATGTCAGATTTCATTTTTCCTTCTCGGGGTACATTTTCTACTTGACAAGTTTAGTCACAGCCGACGTTTCCCCGTCACTTTCCTCGTCTTCTTCAATGAGCACCTGACAGTCTGGAGACTTCTTTTCCTCCTCTACCTCCTCTTCTTCCTCCTCCTCCTCCTCTTGCTCCTCCAAGAAGACATCCTCGCTGGAGATGCTGCGGTGAGCGTCGGAGGTGCCAGCGCTGGGTAACCTGAAGACGGCGGCCTTCGTTGGGCCGCTGCTGGAGCCACTGCAGCCCGGGGATGTCCCTCCTCCTCGACTGCTCTCTGCTCCTGGTGATCGCTGTTGTCCAAAAAGATTTTGGTTAACGAACACGGAAAACATGAAATTTGTTTCCTATTGCTATGAATGGGAAATTTGTCGACGTCGTGACGACCGTTTTGGTGGCGTGTTTCCTCAGGGGTGCTGGCTACTTGAACTGACAGGAGCTGAGGAACACCAACAACAACTTCGTGATGACTCCAAATTTAAAATGCTGGTAATTTTTTGGTTTTTATAATAACTATTTGGAAAAGAATCTTTACGTATTCATGGATTTTATAATGGAATCCAAACATGAAGTAAAGCTGGATGTACATACTGCCATATCATAAACTTTACGAATGAAAGTAAGCAAACTGAACAGAGGGCAGCCCAAGAATATGGTGCGTGACCATATGAAGATGGATATTACGAAAATTATTTTTATTCTTGAGTACAAGAACTTCCATGTCCAAGAGCTGGTGAATTTTTAAAGTTTCTGTTCTACTATTATAATTTATATCAATGACATGAACATTACAAAATTTACTCAAAGGCTATTGTGGTTTAAAGGGGAAAATATAACGTGAAAATAAATCCCATGGGAAACAGTTCTAAGGTAAATTTACTGGAAATTCCACGCCACCACTGATTTTAGAGATCACTCAAACTCATGTATAAATGTGAATTCCTTGTACGAAATCCTTATGAACTTGACTCCTGCAGGTGAGTATCGAAGTTCAGTGACGCGAGGTACTAGCTGTGCTATGGGATGCCTCGTCCACAAGCAGCAGCTCACGCTTGCAAGAACTCGTATCAACGCAAATCGACAAAATGATTGATGCAGTTCATGTCACCCTTTGTTAGTTTTATTACCCTTTGTTAGACATGAGGTGCGCAATAGTAGTGAGCCAACCATAACTAAAGCGACAGAATACGATTTACCTTGCGATATTATAGTGATAAGAATGTTCGTTGTAATTACATAAATTCTCTAACTTGCACTAAGTTGGAGAATTTACTCAATGCTCATAATTAAGTTTATAATAGTTTTGAAATATTTCAATGATTTAGGAATACAAATCCAAAGTTCACATTTGAGTTATTGGCTTTCTGTCTGATCCGTTCAGCTCTAACATGGAAAGATTTTTCTGAGCATGATTCAATATTCAGCATACATCGTCTAGCGTACCACTACCATACTTCGACTAGTAAGCTTGTATTATTGTGGCTACATTCCAAGATATATTGCGTGTTATACCGTAAATCCTTCAGATTAATTCATTGCCCTAACTAACACACCCACCAGTGGAAATGCAACCATCCTGGTGATCTTATGTGCATTCTGCCATTCTGTCACAAGCTTAGAACGGATTTATGAGCGGCCAAAACATTTGCTATTCTTTCTCTGCCTTGAGATGCAAGACCTTACCTCTGCCAGCGAGTGGTAGACAGCGAGGAGCTGTTCTGTGCTCCTGTTGCTGCTGTGGGGCGTGGTTACTCTGGGCGTGTCACACGAGCTGCTGTTAGTCATGTCAGAGGTGAGAGAACGAGCAGGTCCTCTGATGTAGACCAGGTAGTGGTCCCCTCTGTCCAGGACGCCTCGGGGATCAACTATTGCAAAACTGCCAGACCGCAGCGAGCTCATAGAAGGTCTTCGGGAGCCTGCGATTGCGAATTTTAATCAACTTGTGAACATGACCGATTGATCGTAGTATTATTGGAACGAAACAAAATTTTGGAACCTAAAATACACATGTAAGTGAGTTTTGAGAAAAATATTGGTTGTGAAATGTGTGCGGAATAGACGAAGCATAGATTGTATAGAAGCAAAGTGACAAAATGTTGACTACTCTTTAGGGGAAATAAAAGTTATTTGTTCCTATACTTTAGATGTGGTTACTTGTGAAATTCAAGAATTGTATCCATATGAGTACATGCATTATAATTTTTCGTTTGTTTATCAAGCTGATTAGCAATCTGAAATAAAGTCAATGCGGAAAGAAAGTACATGCTTTGAAAATAGAAAAAAACCTTCATTTGAAATCCATCACTTAAATTCATTTTCAATACATTTTTAAGTTGAAGCATTCCGAATAGGAATGAATTACTGAATGAAAAATCAATACAATAACAAATTTATGCATAGGTAGCAGATTAGTTGGTATGAAAGTGTGAAGAAAACCAATACCTACAATGACTAGTCTTCTACAAGGATTACATTCAAACAAATCACCACTTTGTTTAACTTTTCCATCACAGAGAATCTCGTGAATGTTAATAGAAGTGATCTCGTTTCAAAGAACTGCGTCATTTCCAGTTCTGCAAGGTATGAAACTTGACTTGCACCGAGGAAATAAAACCATGAATTAAATTGTTTCACACATTCTTAAAACTTCAAAAACGTGTAGTTGAATTTAATTTACTGATTACATGAATAATACATTAAATGTGCCATTATTTAAAATTACCTTTTCATCGGAATATGAAATAGCTCTACACCCTTATAATATTCGTTGAGTCTAGTGTTAAAAAGTTTAATAGTACAATTAGAAATGATAACATTTCTCTCTCGTGCAACGTATTTTTTAACTGAACTCGTCACGTGTCATGACGAGTTCAGTTCGTCAATGTGGGTAGCCATAGGTAACCATAGTTACAAACCAAAGGAAAGCGTAGATGACAGGGGAAATATCTTTGAAACGAAGCAAGGAGCTGACTTTAATATTTTGTATTCATCATGCAATTTGTTGAAGTTTATTTATGTGTTAAATTAGTTCAGAGACACAAAATTGATTTCTTCTGGTATAATAACTGTGTGTCCAGGCAAATGAGTTTACTCTGAGGAGTAAATTCAGTTGTACTACCAACGCATTTGGCGTCCTTTGGTATGACATACGTAACACGCACGTGACAGTAGCTGCAGAGCGAAAGGAGCTTTTGTATTAAAAATACATGTATAAGTTTACCCTCCTCATACATTTGTACATTTTTCTGCTGAAGATTGACGTGTTGTGGCTTCTGTTAAAGAGTTTAAGGTTTTTGCTTGTGCGTACTGTAAAAAGGATTTTTAAGCTTTATGCACACACAAGTAAGTTTTAGAAATAATACTAATAATTTAAAATTTACTTCCGCTAGTAACCATACGAATATTCTAAATGTGTGTAGTCATTTATAGAAACATAGAAATTAGGTTTATCTGTGTTTGTTGAGTAATGGAGCAAGTCTGTGAAACATTTTAGAAAAAACACAATAAATTAAATTAACAATAACACACTTTCCCGTAAATTCTCAAGTTTTCATTCATGCGAAATTGTTAATTTTTTATCACGAGTCATGAAGTCATCTCCTCCATCTTCTTTACGGCAGTCAGAATAAGATCTGAGGTGAAAATGACGATTCTCGCGGGGGAAAATACAGTAAAAATTGTAAATATTTCAATAATCTGGCTCTACGTTTGTATTTCGAAGTCTGCTTTCGATTGACAAATAACTGCATAACTGATGTTAGATTATCTGAAAAGTTTTTTGGTAAAGTTTAAAACTCAATTTCAGTTCATTTAGAAAAATGGTCGTTGGTCGTTATTAGGAATGCCCTTATTTTGTTTTTGAGTTGATTGATACGGTTAAATTTGGAGACATTCTTTAAAAATTCGGAACTTATTGTTATTTTCATTGCTGTTCAGTTTAAAGTCCTTTTTTCACTGTAGTAGTTGTTCGAAATGGTACATTAACGACTTAAATTCTCAATTGAACAACAGAATAATTTTTTAAGCTTTTTAGTGCATGACTTTTCCAATGGTCAACTAACTACTTCACTAGCTTCGATGATGAACTATCTCCACCTTAGTACAGACAACTCTGACATAACACTTTAGAATAATCAACCACACTTTTTTAGAAGGTGGATCCTTTTTATTCACCTCAGTTTCTTAGTATCCTACTGCACTACTGATATTTTGAACCGTTTTACATCGCGGGTAACTCGATGAAAATTCCTATGATAAATATCATATTTTCATATGAAACAGTTTTAACTAAGTTTCGAGTGCGGTGGTGAAACCAGGAGTATAATAATAATAATAATAAAAACTAAATTTTCGGCTTGCTTCTGCGCATACTTCTTCAAAGAACCAAGTCATCGCAAAATTATTCGAACCATCTGAACTAAAACTATTTGGAAATGATAAATGCGTATAAGAGTTTGAATTACACATAAATTTGAACAAAAAATAGAGGCTGTTGTAGGAGCAAAACAGCACACAAAGAGTCTGAGGTATTAAACTTTGTCAATTGAACTACGCACACACGCACATGTACAGACTAAGTAATAATTACCTTCTAAAACATTGTATTATTTATGTATTCTAATCTATAAATTCAATGGAAACTAATAGTTCTGTTCCCACAATACATTTGAAAATAAGTCGATGAGAAGATGCTTTTGGCAATAAAAATTCATTTTCCACGAGCGCAATAACCAACACAAGATGCTTAAAATGGAATTATATAATAAAATGCAAATGCACTGAAGTAATTAGGTCTGAAGTGCTTAGTTTACCTGGCATTAGTCGAAATTAGCTTATACGAGCGCTTATCATTAGCATAACAGAGCCCACAAAGAGAATAAGGCTCTTCTTGTCTTAGATAATGCTGCTAGTCATCCTTTGAACTTGAATTCCTTACATCTTCATATTCAATTCATTTTTTTGCCGCCTAACACTACCTCTCTGTTGCAACCAATGGACCAAGGGGTCATTTCAGCCTTTAAATCTTATTATTTACGAGATATCTTAAAGATGATTGTACAACACACGTCAATAGACGGTCAAACAGTTCGAACTTTCTGGCGAGAGTTTAATATAAAGGCAGTTATTAAAATAGTTGACGCAGCTTGGAGAGAAGTTCATGTTTGCACAGTGAAAGGTATATGGAGTAAATTATGGCCTGACTTCACAATGTCGAGCAATGATTCTTCTAGCAACTCTGTTATTAACGAAATTGTCGAATTGAATAGGGAAGCTGGCTTCACTAATATTACGGTACAAAACATCATAGAACATTTGGAAAACCATGACATCGCGATGTCAAATGAAGAATTAATGAACATAGACTGCACATTATTATGTGAAAAAAGCCGGAAAAATGAAGATAGTGAAGGTGATTCTATTAATGCAAAGGCATCAAGTGCTGATAAATTAGCTAAATGCGTCGATCTTGCCGAGCAGTTAAAACAAGCTTTTGCAGACGTAGAAGAAAATTCAGATATTAAGCGTACATTTTGTTCAATTTTAGATGGCCTTCTACGTAACTCCAAAAGAAAATATGATGAATTAAATAAGACAAGTCAATGATTTCATCTAAATATTCTATCAATATATATGTAGTCATATACATAAATGTAATAAAGTCTTATTTTATATTTTAACCCTTATATGCTTCACCTGTTTACCATCTCAATATATTTTAAACAAATATGTTTGTAACGTATAGGAGCCTTAAACAATTTATTTATTTGAATATTTTCGTTTTATTTACTCGTTTACTGTAGAATGCTAGGATAATTATTCGTATGCAGCATAAAGTTTCCCCTAAAAGAACAGGTTCACTTTTTCTTGTGAACCAAATATGGTACCTCGATTTATCCACCATCTCTATTTATCCAGTCCCATCTCAGGAGACAAATTGAGAGTTACCTGCGCAGATATTATTTTCAGCAACAACCGATCGCGGAGCTGAAGTTCCATAGAAAATAGTTCTGTCAAGAGTTCGTTAAAGTTATGTTCGAATACGAATATCACGAGTAAAGAATCTACGAATAAAGAACGTGGTCTTTACTTTCGTATAGTTATGTTCAATTATGTTAATTTAATCGAACAAAACGCACAGTGTATGATATCAACAGAAGAAATATTCCTGTGGAAGTTACGATCGAATGATGAAACTCGCGTCCCAGTTAGCAATGATCAAAATAAAAAATATGATAACTTATATTCTCAGGTGTCCCACCACACACAGAAACGTATAAACATTTAATTTTTTAACTATGAACCTTTAGTTCACGATTGCAAAATCATGAACTAAACAACGTTGCTGTTCAAAATCATCACTAATGGTTAAAACACTTCGACTAACCATTACTGCTACAACACGCTTATTGGACGGTGCAGAGATGGAATATTTGATGTCTCGTTTTTTTAAAGAATTACTCGCATAATTTGCGGAGGTAAATGATATGAAACATAATTCAAAGCATTTAGATAACCTCGTAATTAAACAAATATGCATTTAAACATTTTGTCAATCTCAAACGATTTATTATGAAGCCAGAGTGCCAACAAAAATTATGTATCAGGTTATTGATGAATGTACACCGCTGTGTCAAACACTCTAGTAACATACTTACGCTTTCAATTTTTGCACCAGCTGTTCTTGAAGTTTTATACGTATGATAAGAGAAAATTTAAGACCATGCCGACCTCTCAGATGAACCAGAAGCATCAGTTCAATTATGATAAAAGGAAGAATTCAGATGCAATAATTGCATTCCGTGAACTGACGCTACCTAAATCTTGAAGTGGTTTCAGATGGGATACACGCCGCGTCATTCAACTATAACAATATAGATAAATTTTTGAATATTAAGTCATTCCTGAAGTGTTTTCATTCCTCGAAAACAATGCTCATTCAAGGATTCTCGTGTAGGTCATATTTATAACAAATAAATTTAAAATAAAACCATATATACATTCATTCTCTTATTATTAGTAGTAAATAAATTGGAACTCTGGAAAACAGGACGAACATCGATCGTTATTGAATAAATTTACTTCGGAATAAAAACGATGCATTATTTTCACAAGACGAAACTATTCGTCAAACAGCGATGCATCTCTCCATGAGGCAACTCTTCAAAAGCAAATTTTTGGCCGGTTTGGCTAGTAAAATTGGCTAGTAAAATTGACTCATAGTTCAACTTCGTACACTACTGCGAGTTTTACGTGCAGGGATGGTTCCAGAGTGTGAATTACAGAATGATAGCTACGCTAACACAGACAAACAACATCAATCATGATACGAAATAAATTTGTCAAGTAATACAGCACCAACTGGTGAGTTAGGCAGTTATTTTCTGTAGGTGGTAAAGTGGATTATACGAATATCTAATACCTTAAAATTCATGCAAGAAAAGACAGGGGATCCAAGCGTAGAACGAATAATGGAATTTCAATAAAGGCAGGAATTTTTAAAACATTCACACTGCAGTAATGGTTGAATATGGATAACAGACAAATAGAGGATTTTTATGAATGATTTCTCGTAGACGCACTTTACTACACATTAGAATCAAAAAATGATTAAAGGATTAACAGAGTACACAAAATTATTATTACCAAAGGTATCAAAACATTACAGACCTCGTGCAAATACCGAAGATTCTTCGTCTGTAAATTGTAATATAGTGACAAGCATCGGAGAGTCAGCCTTATAAAGTGTAAAGCAATTAAAGTTTTTAAATGGAAGCAACATTACTCTTGATGGCTACATTCAAAACTCGTTGTGCGAAGTATAAAAAGCAGATTAATTACCGCAAAGGTTTGGACAGAATTGTGCAGTAAAGAGGGGAGTTTGTCATGAAAGACAATTGGTTTGGGAATTACTGTAGATGTTGAGCTAGTTACCGGGTCTAATGTAGCTGGCGGAATGCAATAGGTCTCCTGAGCGTAATGATGACATTGAGGTGTACCTTGAGCTCGCTCTAACTCCAGATTTACCGGCTCTGTGGTAGCTGCCCGTTCTAACAAGCTCTCCAGAGCGGAGAGACGTCATGGACGGGCAACGAGAGCCTGTTCTGTAGCTCGCGTACGACGTCCGCCGCGACGAGGAACGTCGGTTGAGACGTTCACTTCTTGGACTCAGCGAACCTTGGCTGTTGGCGAGCGCGAACGCTGCGTACGTTTCTAAGAGGCACAAGGACACAAATCAGGACCAAACTATTCGGATGCTGGACTAAAACGAAGAAGAATATGCAAGATATCTACCACAAATGGGTCTGAGAGAATGCGAAAAAATTAGGGAGTCAGAATGGTGGTAACAAGATAATGACTGGGTGGTCAACAAAGAATTGTTTTTAAGTCGTAAGCGACTGTTAAAAAGTTAAGGATATTAAGTGTAAATGATCAATGATTAGATTGATGTAAAATAAAGAGAAGGTTAGCTGTAGCTAAATGGCTGTAATTAAGATCGTACGTAAGCATAAATTTTTATTTTTAGAAGGAAACGTCTGCCTGCAGCAGGTTGTACGTGCACTATTTATGATGAAGTAAATTTCAGACAGAAGAATTTTCTTCAAAAGTAGTTCTTGCGTCATTTTGTAGGTGGAAGATCAATTATTTTGACACCTCCTGCAAGTCGTGGCAGGTCTGTAATATCGGATGCTCAGGCACACAAACCAGGCGAGGGGACGAAGAATTAATGCACTCTCAAATTCGATTTTATGAAAATCTGATCCATTGAATTTTAGAAAATTTACTCAGGACACTGTGTTCACGTGAGCTCAATTGAACCTTACATAAAGAAAAGAGAAACAGAG
The DNA here is from genome assembly GCA_006783055.1 of Trinorchestia longiramus. Classification (NCBI taxonomy): domain Eukaryota; kingdom Metazoa; phylum Arthropoda; class Malacostraca; order Amphipoda; family Talitridae; genus Trinorchestia; species Trinorchestia longiramus. The sequence continues at coordinate 154,396 of VCRD01000822.1, read as the reverse complement.
GTAATTATTGTTAACAAGGAAGGGAAAGTACTGTTACTGATTGATTGTTGGAGCTTAGGCGAGTTGTGTTTCTTGTCTTTTACTGATTGAAATATATTTCTGAAGTAGTTTACTAGTGCACTACAACTTACTTCTACTAATTATCTCATTCTTCTTTCCAAATCACTGTCAAATGATTGATGGTTTCGGTGTTCATTAAATAAATCTTATTCTTGAATATTTGTCGCTAGTTTTTGATATGGTTCACTTTTACTAATTGACTAGAACATTCTAGAATGTTTACGGTATTCTGATCTACCATTCAAGAATAGCTTATGCGGTAGGCTTTAGGCTTTAAATAATTGTTGGAAAATCTATTTCCCTGATAGTCTATGTTTTGTCACGGAAAGGATTCAACTTTCTTTCTTTAAGTAATCGATGTATAGACTTCTCTGATTTGGATGCTGCCTGTACTCAAAGCTGAAAAAATTTCAGACGTCGTTATATCAGGTGAAAAGTAAAATATTTCCCGTAACTCAGTTAGTAGTTTTTTGGGATAATTCTGCTTTGGGTATTGACCTGACAAAAAAAGTTGTTTAAAATGTCTGTATCTTGAGATTTGTGGGAAGTAGTAGTACAATGGTGTGCGGGTAATTTCTACGAAAGGTTCCGGCAATATCTAAGTTAGAAAATATCATGAATCTATTGGAATTCAAGCGACGCATTTTAGAAAAAAATCTCTACATTTCTGTGAAGGAGCTTGAAAGTGATGGGTGATGGAGTTTTAACAGGATAATGATCCAAGGCAGGTTGTGAAACCTAGTAGAGAATCAATCTATCAGAACAATGTGAATATTCTAGGAAGGATTCATCAATCCTTTGCCTTACTGTATGTATATCCTGCGAACATTCTGTGGTGAACATTGATAATTGTATGTAATTCAGTTTGGCGGCTTGTAGAAAATTAATGACTTGATTTAGAAGAACGAATGTTGTAGTGCACTAGTAAATAAACAAGGAAAGAGATTGTTAGCAGTGAAAGGGAATAAAGGCTACTAAACTGAGTTTTAGTCGTCAAAAGTTGATTCGTCATATTGTTTATTTTCAAACCTAATTTTATGAATTATCTTTATTTTTCAACGAATCACTTCTATGTTTTCGCATTATGCATGGAGCAATAAACCCTATCTTAATATATTTTTGTCGTATATTAACGTTCTATAACATTGAAGGTATTGAAATATCTTTTAACTGTCACTGCACTTGTTGGCTAGTGCCTAGAAAGCGGATGTCTAATTGTGCCTTTAGAAAGTAATTATGATATTGAGGGTAAATTAATAATTATTCGGGTAAAAACTTCTACGCCGAGGGATGAAAAATCTTCATAAGTGAATAACATTCAGAGAAGAAAATTTGTAATCCCGTACAGCGGGAATTGAAGTAAAAAATATTGAGAAAAGTTAAAAGAAACGGACCTTTTTTATGAAAAAGAGTAAAAGGTGCTCTTTTACACTTTTATAAAAGGTTTACTCTTTTATAAAAGAGTAAAGGTTGCTATGTAAAAAAGGGATTTTTTACATAACAATTATTCAGCTATGTATGTGAAATGAAATTTTTGTATGCGATTTATTTGAGAAAGTGTGTTAAGAATTTATCAAAAATAAAATAATTAATGAAGTATAATACTATAGGAGGAGAGGGCAAAACTGGACTGACGAGAGGGTATTGACGACTATGACATGGAACAGATTAACATTCAATATAGTTATTTGTCAGTTCAATTGGCAATTAATTATTATTAGATCATACATCTTGAAACTAAATTTCATTCATCAAAGGTTAGCAATAGTAATCATCTGACAAATTAAGAGTTCAAAATATAATTAGATATGAATAAAAGAGTATGGAACCTTATTTCATAATGAGATACTTAATATTATATTGACAGTAAAATTTCCAAAAATATGCATTCTATGGAGAAAATTTCAGTTAAAACAAAAAATGTAAAAAATTAAGCCCTTGGGCGAAAGTAACTATGTTCAAAATATTTCATAGTCACAATGTTCCTAGACATACTATTTTAAAGTAAAGAACTTGAGCCCTAAATTGATATTTGCTGTTACCATAACTCATGCAAGATATGGCCAAGTTCTTAGCATTGTGTAGCCAGAGCCTGTGGAGCACAGCTATTTGGCATCTGTTCTACATCAACTAAGGTGAGATGTCGAACAGTTTGATGGGCTACGAAAAATATCGCTACTTTAATGCAGGCACACTATATGAGTATAATAATGAAAATTGTGGTAGTACAAGGGAAAAGAGCACACGATGCTTGACATCAGCATTTATAAAATAACATCCGACGAAGAAAAACACATTCTGAAATCGTTTGATTGATGGTCTAGAGATACTAAGAAATACTGCTCTCTAAAAGTCGGACTCATTCTACCACTGACTAATAATCTTGGAAGAAGAGAACAACTCTAAAAGTCGAGTCTAATGACCACTAAAACATTATTAATGCTCACAAGTATCAGGAGTTTATGTCTGGGAGGGAATTACACACAAAAAATCCGTTCCTGAAATGCAAAAATGTTTAAAACATTTTCACGGATTGGACATCAACAAGTACAACAATTAATAATGGCGAAACCGGACTCATGTTTGCCATTTAGGTCAGACAAATGCGCTCGAAAATGCTTTCTTAGGCTCTACTGGGTAGGAGGTCTAATCTATCAAAGTCCTGCTTCATTGCACTCGAGCAAACGCAACCCTCGTCACCACTTGCAATCTCTTTATGATCTGGTGCTTTTGGAAGCAGCACTCCTACTTTTGTACTCCTAACTTTCGTACATCAGCAGTCTTTTGGTTGGATGTTGTTTCGTAGTTCCTGCTCGAACTATGAAAATGATGAGCCGCAGTCAGTGAATTGTTTTAAAATTAAAATATCGATAAAACAAATACAACCATAGACATTTGTTTGGTCATTTTTAAGTGTTATCAACGAATGGAGATAGTGTAGGTATAATCGGATGTACAAAAATCGTCTAATTTTTCTCTTTTTCATTAGAAATTTTAATGGAACTCGTTTTTCCACGTACAAAAGTGATACAAATTATATATTACAGATTACCACAAGGTTAAAAATCATGAAAATAATGAAATTCCTAGAAGGAAAGTTTGATATAATATTAATACTGATGGACTAGATAACTGAAGAAATCATAGCGGTGATGCTAAAATTGCAAGTGTTGGCGGAGATAGATTTGCTCTAAGCTGCCGAGGGACGAGGGAGAACTGAGTACAACTGGCACTGAATTGTCAGTAAACGCAGAAACTCTGAGTCGTAACTTTGAGTCGTACCACCAAAAGAGCTTGGGAGAGTTGCCTCGTTACTTCTACAAGACGGGACTACCCTCACTGAGCGAGGAGCACCAGCTGAGGTAGATATACGCCGGTTAAGACCTCTCACTCTGCCCCGTCTACCCGCGAAACTTTGACTTCTTCGTAACGGGCCTCCGACGTTAATAAACTGAAGGATAATGGGTGGTCCAATGGAGCTGCTGTTCGTCACAGACACCGCTGCACGGGCGACCCAAATGATTGTAAAAGTAAATTGTCTCTTTAACACATTTTAAAGTTTATAATTGGGATGTTTAGTACCAACCATTGAGAGCTTCGTGTACGAGAATGACTTAAATTTGGTAGAAAGTGCATAATATATTTTATTCATTAAATGATTCATATGGTTACTTTGCGTGTCATGGTGAAACATTTGCTGCTTTGAAATAAATTTCCCACTCAACATACTGAATCATACGCAATTATAAAATGCTTTATTTCAACTTGATTAGTACTGGATTTTAAGTGCGGTTGTTGGTACTGAGACAATATTAAAATGGCGTCCAGACTCTCATATTCGATAGTAAGAATTCAAAGAAACTTCAAAGTGTATTTTAAGAACCAAAAATCTTGTATAGTAAATTAAATGAAATTAGCTACCTTTTTTCTTAATTAATGAAGTTATTTACTTTCAAAGAGTTTTCTTTGATATGAAATCAAAAGCGAAGACTATCTATAATAATTGCTTGGCTCTGTGAGCATCGTCGCTGGACTTTTTTTTAAACATAAAAGTTTAGATTAGTACATTCAATTTTTTCACAATGGATGGAGCTACTGAGGGGTGGAATAATAAATTGAATAAAACTGAATATGGCAACAATTCAAAACTGCAAAATAAAATATTCTAAAGAATTAGAATTTGTATGCGTTCTAATCGCACTTTGCTTCTGAGTCTCCAAAAGTTGGTGACACTGAGAGCAGTTTTCTAATCTCATTAGGATATTAAATCATATTTATGCCATATAGATCAGTAGATGATTGCTTGGAATGATTGTGAATGAGCAACTAAATGACATCACAGGTGATTCAGAATAAAAATCATGTCGAAAGTCAGAATTGTGAGTTAAATCTTGAAGAAATTCCTTAGAATTTATGCGGCGTTAACTTGCCACATATTAAAGTCAAATCAAGTAGCTCCATCGTGTGAGCCACACGAACACTAGCGGATTTGCTGTTAATTCACTTTTAAAAGCCTATGAGGCTTTAAAAATGATCATCACTTCATCGGAAAGCTTAATCTCAATGTTTCAACTAACAAAGAGAAGTTAAAGTCACTCGTATAATAGATGTTGGAGGTAGTGTTAAATTATGCGGGGATAATCCTCTCAATTCTAACTCTGGTTTGACAGTGTTGGGAATAATTCAGCTCTTGATGTGTTTATTCAAAAATATGTAGCACATATTTTGTAAAATCAATGCATTTATCCAAACTCGTTGTCAGCTGACACTTGAATTATCAACGCAATCGAGAAAACAATAAAAATTTAACACATGTTATTGCCAGCAAGTCAAACTATTGTACTGAAATCCGTGAAATAAACTCAAACTTATTTTATCTCGCACAGATAAAAAGGGTTTCTTCTTGCATTAGCTAATATTAAAAATGAAACGTAAACTTATAAGAAGGAAAATAAAACGTAAAAATTAACTGACCAATTCCTAACGACATGAATTCTTGACTGAGGTAAAACACTCAGGAAATATCGCTTTCTTTAGGAACAGGAATTTTTTGCTTGTTTACTTCACATGTCTGTGGTATAAGGACATTTCATTTATAAGATTTTCAGGAAAATTATTCAGTCCACAAATCAATTGTGAAGGTTATATTCCTGGACTTGTTTGCAGCACATTTTTATATATGCCCAACACATACAGTTCTAAGTATTTGTTCTTCCGTTTTGTTTAAAAGTTTATGTTTTGACTATAATTTTCAAAACCTTACGATTGACATTGACTTTCTAACTTGCCATCTATTCTTCTCTCATTAATTCATTAATAAGTAATGTCTAAAGAAACTGTAGCTGAAATTCATTCACTAATTACGAATAAATGTTATTTTATGTGACTATTTCCCATATTTTTATTTCCCATATATTTTACCCTCTTCTTACAGCGAGGAATGGTTTCCGAGGTAAAGAATATTAGCTCAGTATCTGCCTTGAGTTCCTGATATTTCTGCAGTACATAAAAAGTGAGTGCGAAACTCTGGCTTTATTTCAATTAGGTAACAACACCTTGGATTTGTATTTCAATGAAAAATAAAAATCGTAATGAATGAAAGTGGTAACCGAAATTTTGTTATCCCTCGATACGACAGGAGCTGAAGTATCATTTCAACCGTTGTGGTTGTCGGCAGTTGTGCTTGTGGTTAAGAAACTGCGATTGCAGTTAAGCGTCAAAAACTATTTACCAGCGTCGTATCCGTACACCAGGGTCACATAACTTTCTAGGGTGACCTATGGCATATGCAGCTTACTTTTATTCATTGATATTGGAGTAATTCATCTGTGAGGTAATATATTAAAATAAAAAAAGGAAGATTATGTTTATACCATTGAACGCAGACAGAATTTTCGGGTTCAGATTATACTTAATATTATGAAAATGCATTGAGACTCATTTTCGAATATCTGACCCAAAAAGTTAGGGTAAACAGTATAATGGCCTATGAAATTGAACATCTGATCAACGACCTTTGAATCTCCTATGTTTTGTGAAGTTCAGAGTAAATATTTTCTATAAAAGAACCTGGAAGTGAAAACGTCATTGTAACTCAAGAAGAAGGTTTAGTAAGAATTTTTCATATAAACGTACTGTAATTCAGTTCCCTTATTCTGCTATATTTGTCAAATTTTGTTTCTGAATCTATTTAACATTCATTTATTACATTTGAAGTTTTACTTTGATGTTATTGGTATATTATCTATGGTCTTGTATTCTATCACAAATGCATAAAATCAACTGAGTTTGAATGAACAGTTTAGCTGAGCTACAATTTTGTATGATATAAGTTGAACGAATAAAATAGAGAGAATAAAATCTCAACTATTGCTTCATCCATCACAACTTCCGAGATTTCTTAATAGCTATGCCTAAAAGCTTAATTATTGCAGCATTAGAATATGAGTTCTTAGACAAACTAGAATTGACCCTGCAGAAAAGTACTTACCGGACACGGTGAGAGGCGGGGGAATGTTGGCATTCGCGTACCGCCTGGTGCGTCCGTATCGCGCCCGCGAAAATATCTTGAGTACCAGACACAAGGCTGCTGAGAACATCGATAACGCCAGTCCCATTCCCAGGAACGTCGGCATGTCGGCCTTCAGAAGGTCGATCCCTATAAAAACGGTGGAGCTTTGTGGGCCGAACTTTGCGTGAATGTTCGCTAATATTAGGTGATCCCAAATCGGACAGCAAGTAAAGGATATAGAGAAATGATTGTATCAGCCTCATATTTAGTTGGCACTACACAGTAGTATCGTGCCAGTATGCTTGTATTTTAATCATATAAAAACGTTAGGCAATTAGACTTGAATTGAAAATAACTTACACAGAGACACCCCACAAACACGAGTCCCGCTTGCATTTTTTGTGATAGTTCTTATACTCATTCACTGATCATAAGCCCCCTAGTCTTGCAAAACATGGCAGAGCAACGCCTTCTCACAAAATTAGACCTTAATAAAAGCTCGAACGAAGAATATACTTTGTCGATCATTACTACAAGACAGAATCGTTCAAGAAAATCTGGAAGACTTTCCTGCATCAGTCCGAATGTGAGATGTCTCATTTTAAAGGCTGAATTCACACCTAAGTAGGCCACTTTGAGATGTATGGGGCCTTGAAGAATCTCAATACAACAACTGAAAATAGTCAAAGCCCCTCAGTACATCTGAGAAAGCATACTGCCGAGTTGGTCAAGAGCGATAGAGAGTCAGCTCAGCAAAGTCAGAGACGTTCTGTCAGTATACGATCTTAACCTTAACCCCTCGCTGTATTCCATGCAAGAGTGAGCTACAGACTCTCTATCCGTCGCTTATGAGAAAGTACTGATTTCAGTAAGATGGAGTAAGCTCTCACAGCTCAAACCTGCGCAGAGATTAGCTGAAAGAGAACTTTGAAGGCCATACAATCAGCTCAACGCTGATTTTGAGTGGGCTCCGCATTGACAAGACTTTAACCCTCCTTCCTTCTTCCCTGATATCTTTCTTTGGGTCTATCTCGCGGACCGAGTGTCCTAAGGGAGACGCATGATCTCGGTGGCTTGTGCAGACACCTTAGACAACTTTGCGCTACACCTCAAGAAAGCCAAAAAGGTGGTCTAGAATGCACATTCTAAAATGAAGAAGAAAAGGCGAAAGACTATCATGTTTGTCCATTAAGATTTTTAACTGCATATATCTGAATTTTTAGGAAATAATTGCTTTTTAACTTTTAGTATGCACTCCTGATATTTTTTCCTTACTCCCATGCCATCAAGCTTCCTGCTTAATCTCATTAGGAAGTAGCCTCAGCAAAATACAAATTCGTTGGTAGTGGTATGCAATGTCATGAAACCTTTCTATTTTGATTTACTAACAAAAATAATTAAGGATTCAAGTTCCATCTTATTTTTCCCTTTCTATTCCAGCTTGGCGTTTGGACTTAATGATTATCATCAAATCAAGCAGTAAATATGTGGTGTTTGAGCGAGTTTGTGCTCGAAGACACAACAATTAATGATCGTGCATAAAATGAATTATAACTTTCAAATAGTGTATGAGTCATGAGGAACAAAATTTTGTGAAATGGACATCCGTACATTGATATTATTCATTCTACAACACCCTCAATGTGTGGTAACAAATTCAATCACTTATTTCTTTGTGTTTTCGGAACGAAGTCTCTCTCTCTACCATTATTTGGACGTGAACCCCACCTGGGAAGCATATTTTGGAAGGGTGGAGTCCCGGGATGTCACGCATCTCATAGCCTGGCTTGCACATACACTCTTTGTAGGTGAGCAGGTCCACGCTGCAGTGTGTGTTGTTGTCGTGGTGCTGGCACTGGAGGTCGTCGCTGCACCGGTCGCCGAACAGCAGCGCTGCCACAATAAAATTACACATGGAAGTCTTTCATTTGTTGCTCTATTATTATAGAACCTACAGGGTGCGGCAGCATCACTTCCTTTTTTCAAAGCAAAACGCATTTAAAAGAAGAAAGTTATGTTGCCGCACCCTCTACTTCCGCGACACGGAACAGCACATTTCCATGGTTATCAATCCGTATTGTGTGGAACTTAGTAAGAGTGAATGCCAATTATAGTTGTCGTTCAATAGGATTAGGAATTTAATGTCCAGTTGTGATATAGTTCTTGATATACCTCCTACAAAGCAACTTAGTACTATTAACTATTACAAGCAACGGAATATAAATAGAAAAAAGATAAATTGAAGCATTACTGAGCTAATCGCATGATCTATTGAGGGATTTGGCTTGCTGGGTCACCTGACCTCGCTATTTTTGTTCCTAAGGTGCACTGACAGGGCGGAGGGATGAAAAAAATCCTTGCAATTTGGAGACGTTGAAGACAGCTGTTACTCAATGAATAGAACAGAACACTCCCTCCATCCTCCAGGTTGTGGTTGATACTATACAGCGTCTGGAGTACAAATATTTTCAGGTCTCAGAGGGGACATGTCCAGCATTTGCTTTGTGAGAATCTGTAATATTGTAAGCAAAATAGTATTTTTATTAAGAAATAACTTCAATCTTTTACTACTGCACACTGACAACTCAATTTTCTCAATTGAAATTTCATAATTTCAATCTAACTTGTCTCTTATTCTATGGGATAATCATACCTACTTTTTATCTCATACCTCAGAATATTTGCACACTGAAGAACTGGGATAAGTTAAAACATGTCTACCGTTTGCAAGACTAAATAGTAAATTTTAAGAAAATGATCCTTTTAAATGAAATAAGTGACAGTTTTGCATAGCAGATGGAGCAGTGAGAAGCTCAAAAAAATTGCCGAACGTGAAAGTGAGGAGGCAAGCAGGTAATTCCTGTTAACTCATAGAAGTACAAGTTTTTCAGTTCTTCACTAATCATCTAATTTACGACAAATTATTCAGCATAATTCGCGAATATCATTAGTATATTTTAGCTCAGATTCCTCGAAATTCATGCACGGTATTTAATAGGTCTGGCATAAATGTCTCTCACTGAGTTCAGTGCTATGAGGAAATGAAGTATTCCATGGAGGATACCTGACTTTATTTAGTAGGTATGTCCCATAAGGCAGTTCCAAAAATGATGGCTGATTATATAATAAACTTTTAATTTTGAAAAAAATTAACATGGAGTATGTTTTAACCAGGTAAAGGGCAATCCTTGAACAGCTACGCAGTTTTGCTCTCGACCAACCAGTTCATTTATGTCTGGTTGATAAAAATCTATCAGCTTTAATGCTAGAAAATCTTTGAACGCAGGTTTCTCCTCTGCTCTGAATTGGAAGGTCGTATTGCTTGAAAAAGTGTCTAGGTATTTGAAATTTGTTTCCAAGGGTGAAGGATCCAAAGAAAAAGGAGGATGTGTTCAAGTTTTATATCCCAGGTCTGTGAGTCTCAGCAGCGTCTTTCTGGTGACATGTGGGAATACTGGGATTGTCTTGAAGTAGAATTGGGCCACGCCGATTCATCAGCGCAGGTCCTATTTTTCAAATGACAATGCATTTTTTCGAGTTGATTGTTGTAAACTTCTGCTCTGATGTTCTGATTGGCTTCCAGCAAGCTATATTGGACAACACCAACTGCAGATCATCAAACAGTCACCATAATCTTCTACTGATGCAACTTTAGCTTCGAAAATATCTGGGTGGCTCATCAGGATCAAGCTATTGATTTGATCATTTGATTGACTCACCTGATCATTCACGATTATCATGAAGCATTCACTTTTTCTCAGAAGTGACCATTCGGTCAAAAAATAGATCATTCATGCTTCAGAAAAAATCATCGAGCACACTTTAGAACACCGAGTTTTTGAATTCATATTGAACTCGTGCGAGACCCATTGATGGATCTTTTTGACTTTACAAATTTGTTTCAGATGAAATGAAGCCTTTGAAATTCTGGCACTAAGTTTCTGCAACATTTCTCTGACATTTTGCCGTGGGTTTTGTCCAACGATTGCTTTTAAATATTTATTTCCAGGAGTACACGGCCTCTCTTTACCTTTTTCATCTTTAAGACTCTCATCGCCATTACAGAATTTTTGAAATCACTTTCGTATTGTCGGATCACTTGCGCACTCTTCTCATCAAGCTCTGTTGATATAGGTAGCTGTTTGGCAAGCATTGCTACAAAGCTTAAACTCGTACAAGAAAAGTAAACCAAAGATTTATGTTTTAATATTCAGATTAATAGCCTTAAATACTTCAATATTACTTCCTAGAAGAAATGTGTAGAAAATTGTTGAAGAGACGATATAAATTATTCTGAATATTGAAGTCTGCCGACAATTCATTACAAATGCCATGATGACATTGAATTTCAAAACTGTTTTTTGAAACGGAAGACATTTACCGAAACAACTTAGTATTTTGAATAAAGACCATTTAAAATATTTCATAATCTTGGGTAAAATTAAATCAGGAGATTTTCATTAAAATTTTTTCCAACTTATAAAACAGGAATGATTTCAATGGTAATGGTAAGCTCTCTCTGATTATACGATGAAATGTCAAGTTTTTATAAAAAATAAAATAGAGTTCAGTAATAATTTATGTGAAGGAATATGAAACTTAAACTAGTGGCCGTAAAATGTTTTGTTATTGGATAATTCGGCGGAACAAAGTTCCCCTAATCAAAGTTCTCTGATTAAATCGTTATGATATTGAATAAGTTCTTCATGATAATTATTTAAAATTGGCAGATTAAACTATCTGTTTTCAAGAATCGACACACGACATAAAAAATTCATCTAATTTTTCATATTAGTCGTCTCAAGGTTTAGTTTATACAACGATCACAACAACCATTGTACCTACACTGAATTACGACTATGCATATATACCCAAATGTTTGTAACAGACTCCGTAGATTATTTTGTGTAATTTTGGAATATTGAATGTTTTCAGATCGAAAATATGAAAAATTTAAATGTTTTACAGTGATTTTGACACAAAATTGACGTAATGATTTATAACTAGTTTCTATAATACTTCTAAATGGATTTTTTGCATAATGGGCAACGTATTTGATAATTGAATAGAAACTAAAAGTGAGAGGTTTAAAAAAAATTATACGATGTATAAATTTATGTACATAGCATTTTGAATCTATAATCAATAGCTGCAGCGCTATTCTGAAGCGTTATTTTCTATTAGTATAGGAGGCTGGCTTTCATATTATAACAGAACAAAATATTTATAGTCATCTTCAATTGAATATATCTAACAAAAATCCACTCTGTTAGCATGGAGGAAATTTTGAAATTCAACTGGAAGAGATTATACATTGTCAGAAAATGAGACGAAATTTTGAACTTAAATCGATAAAAGCTGCCATTTAGAAGCACATTATTGACTTCAATAGCCTTTTATGATGCCCTCTCTTAAAATGCTGAGCTATCAATTGATTAAATTAATTACATGTAATTCAATTGTGTCCTAAATTTATTTTTGAAGCTTACATTACCAGTGAAACATAGATAACATAAGCTATGTATGAACTATGAGACTTGGAAGTCTTAAAAACGAGGCAAAAAACAAGAATTGAGTCACTATATATAACTTGAGAATTACCTTTCGTAAGAGACATGTAGTAGAAAAAGTCATAACTGAATTGAAACTCGGAAAGGTAGTTCTTTCTTACTGACGCTGATGGTAGAAAACGATGTTTACTATTAGCTGACTGTAGAAATATGGTTAATGTCCATATGAACTTCAGGCAGGACCTAATTAATGGTGCATTCCTGTAGCCCATTCAAAGAATATAACCCTATCCGTTCGTCCGAAATAATTTTGGCTCGCTGCCCGGAGTGGCAGGCGTTCCATGCACTTCACTTTCATTTTAGTTTAAGACCCACATGAACTGTCTCTGCGTGCTTCGTTAGCAGGAAATTTTGTTTCTTTCGTCTAGGCTCAAGAAATTTATGAGCCGCAACTTCGCTGCTGCTGCACTACACGGACTGTTGAATGTTTCTGTCGCTGTTCTGGCATTAAGAGGCTGGACATAAATGATGCTCTCCGTTGCATGCCATCTTAAATTTGTGTAGGATTCCCCCTTCACGAGATAAGATCTTTTTGAGAAACAGAAATTTCTTGGAAGAACGGAGTAATTGTGTTTCTACGTTTAAGGAAGGGTGAAAGAAGTAAAAACCCTACAAGAAGCGAGTAAAATTTGTCATATAGCAACTAAAATTTTCCTAAAGATCAGCAGGAGCGCAAACATCGGCACATATAGCTTGACGATTATTGTTTATGTGTGATCAGATTGTAATTACTACTCATAGTAGAGCCTTTAACAACCTCTTTGGCTGGTATGTAGGTGCTCATAATTAGTAGTCCTTTAAAATGCTTCATTTTCCCACATATGTTGCTATGCAACCGCTGCACACGCTTGTTTGTTGGTACTGCGGAGATACAGGGATTTAGCTTGTGCCTTGGAAAAATTAATTAATTTCATTCATTTTTGAAATATATTTGAGAGTCTGGGTAAATTTCTTCCACATTGTACCAACCAGATTAATTTCTAGGGTCTTATACTTCATCAACTACTATGACGATGCACAGCATTAGTTGATAAAAAACCAACAATACTAGAATTGAATAAAATTAAATTCATGATTGAAATATTGTATTCTTGTGGGTACCAAAGACGTTCTTAAAAACCTAATTTGGTCCACGTACTATTACTCGTGTTCCAGATACTATTACTTGCAGAATAATGCTGCCTTGCTTCTCACATGAATGAGAGTAATGCATTACTCTTGTGCGTACATATGTATACCTAAAGCGAGTCTTTTTGTATTTCTAAATTCAGTAAAACATTTCATTAACGACGTGTAGATAATTCATCGGTTTTGCTGCCGTCATACACACCACAAGATAAAAAACAAACCCATACATGAAGGAAATATTACGTTAAAGTAAACCAGTAATTATGAGGCGAATAAGTTGACAAATTATGCAACGAAACACTCATCACCAATCCAGAAATGTAGCACACTTAACAAATAAGTATACTGCTCATAATCAGAGTTTTCTCAATTTATTTCGCTTCCTTCATCAATGTCATACGTCAAAACATATGACCAGCTCGCTTTTTACTCCAGGTCTCATGTGAATAAATCCTTACACATCTCGAGGTACTGAACAGAGTACAACCATGCAAGTTGATGGTACATTTAGCTCACTGAACGCACACGGACATCAAAAAACAAGTACTGACGATAAACGTCGCCAAGAACAGTCATAAAGTGTGATAATAGCCGCAGAAGAAGCATAAATCATGGTGTGCCAACAAAATCGTGCAGATTATTCTACAGCATACAAGCTTCCGGTGAAAACACCGGAAAGTATAGGGAATAATACCACACCCACTACGCCCTGTGAATTTTGTACTGAGAAACTCATTATTTTAGGTAAAACGAAGTTGCTTCTGAGGAGCTATATTTCCATGGTTCGTAAAAGTTAATAGGGGATATTTTTACAAGCTGACTCGAGTACATCACAGTAAAATGGACATTGTTCTCCGTTTAAGCGTAGAGACTTAACTCTGCATACAATTACTGATGTATTTCACTCCTTAAATGAGCATGTTATTCTGGCTATGGGATTCGACGATTTAACGATAACCAAGAGTACGGACATGCATATAATAATACTGCCTTTCGAATTAAATCACAGCGAAATAATATCAACTGAGAATGATTTTAATTGGATTCACTATCAGAAGTAAGAATTTTTGTGAATTCCTTAATGACAGACAACAGTCTAACATGAATTCTTGTTCTCCCTCCGGTCTGTATTTGTCGGTGCACAACCCGAGACCAGTCCTAAGTTTTAGTGTTTGATATTGGGAGAAACATTGTTAGTAGGATTTGGAAGAGGGTAATACGTATGTGAAGTAAATGATTAAGTTAACATGTATTTTATTTGAATCAAACCTTTCGTATTGGTTTATACTACTATGCACAACAATTCTCGACCAACTTGAACATTGATATGGACCAACAATTTTGGACCGGTGGGAGTATATGCATGAGATGAAGCAAACCAGAGCCACCTTACTTCAACAACACAGTAGGATCCTGCATTGTGTTTCAGCTGTTTGTCTTGATACTCTCATAAAAACGTAGCGTTATACTTGTATTGGAAGGCATTTTCATAGATAAGAGACTGTCATTGATGAGCAAAATTCTTGCAATTGACGAAGAGAAATTTGAGAACTTCTCCTTAGAGAAATTTTATTGTCTGAACATTTCACGGAGGCATTGCAAGGTCCTCATTATTGATGAATATTGCACGTTCGAGAACGGGACAGAATAAAATGAAATAGAATAGAAATAAGTAACAGGAACGAGCTGTTTGGTTATTTGTGGGTTTCTACCCATATAGTACCACATATATATTACATGAGAGTGAAGTTGAATAAGTTATTTTAGCTATGTAGTCCGTGAAATATAAGATATATTTTGAGACAAAGGTTGATGTGTTAATATTTGTAGGGCTTAATTAAAAGTATTGAACAAAAATATCGTAAATAGTTTTTTACTGAAGATGCAACAAATCTGAACGAAAATCTATTTCTAAAAACTTATAATTTTTAAACTCAAATTAACCATGCACTAGGGTAGAAGTAAAATAGGTATATGGTCATTATAAGAAAAACTTAACGCCTTTGATTTTTAACAGAAATGGTGGCCGAGATTGAAGATAGTTACAAAGGATCATCAGTGAAATCAATACAAACGAACAAAAATACATTATCAATATAACGTAGATGAAGATTTTGTTTCTATTTATTTTTTGGCACGATCTAACCTTAATTTTGTTTGAAAATGTTGGTTACAAGGTAGTCTTACTTTAAGACCATGCAATTGTTGATAAAACTAATCGTCAAATATAATAAATGAATGTAAGACTACATATTGCAAGATTATCAGGTAGTAAAGTGTTCTGATTAAGAATTGGACTCACGTTTCTGAAGTAGATTAGCACAATAAGGTTGTAACCATTTATTTACTAGAATATTTGTGAGGACACTTTTAAAACGGACTACGCCATGAAAAGTTGATTAGAATCTTTATCAGAAATTTACCAATTTAGTAACGTATCAAGTCTATTCAAAGATTTCAACGAAAGTAATATTGCATGAGGTGTCTTTTACATCAGAAAAAGTACATGTTTAGGTATCAATGAATAAGTATTAAACGACCCTCTGATGAAGATACTGTATTTTTAACAATCCAGCACTGAAGATTCATAGTCAGTTCTACACTTAAATGTTATTTTTTACTGAAATTCATAAATCTAATAAATGTTTTGACATGAAGTTTTATATTCTATCCCAAATAGTCTTTGAGTTAAAAAAGTTCCTAATGGGGCATCTTTTCTGGCACAACCTGTATAAATTAACCCCTACAGAAATAACTAATTTTTTCTCAAATATCACTGCTGTATCTGTTACAACTACTATTACCTCTCCCGATAATTTAAACCCACCACTTGTGCATTCATTCTTGCTGTGTAGAGTGA
Source organism: Trinorchestia longiramus (assembly GCA_006783055.1). Taxonomy (NCBI): domain Eukaryota; kingdom Metazoa; phylum Arthropoda; class Malacostraca; order Amphipoda; family Talitridae; genus Trinorchestia; species Trinorchestia longiramus. The sequence continues at coordinate 138,267 of VCRD01000822.1, read as the reverse complement.
CCGGGTATTTGTGATGACACACGCAAACGCTGTTGACACACTCGGCCTTCGAGGATCTGGCGCAGAAGCCGATGCAGTGTTCCCCCAATCCAGGCCGAGCTGGAAAAGAACAAGTGAATTATTGACACATAAAAGTCATGTCTCCTGCTGATAATAATTAGTTGGCTAATGATGTAGACTCTGTCAGTGAGGTAAGCATCATCGTTAAAAAAGAGCAACTCAATCTTTCGAGTGTGGAGAATCTACTTGCGTAAATTAAATTGTTGCGGAACCTCGGTCCAAATTAGAATATAAAGTAAACTATAAAAAATGAAGGTTATTAAGACTCAGTAAGGTTAATACAAGCACAAGACCTTCCACAGAAACTCATAAGCATAAAATGAATCTTAGTTTGAGAATGCAATGTGCGTTGTAATGGATCTTATTGCGAAACGCAAGTAAATGGAAGTGTACTCGAGTAATATTTAAAATACATAAGCAAAAATTGTTCCATGTGCAATGAAAAATTCCAGATTTTGAATTAAAATTTCCTCAAATACGTCGATTATTATAGCTTCAATCAAGTCTTTCATGGCACGTTAATGTTTTTTAGTTGACTCAGTCATAGTTTTCTTAAAAACTGTTCTAAGTCTTTGCTATGTTTTTTCACACCGTCGGGGTTGACTGATTGCACATAGCCAACAAAATAAAATTTTTGTCTTGGTGCCGAAAAGTTTTAATTGATATTGGATAATATGAATGCATAGCGAGATCATTGGAAAATCTGCATTAATTTAGCAGGGCTCAGTCAGAGAAGTTTCTCTCCTTTAGCCTGTAATTAAGGCATCCTGAAATAGCAGAGACATGCAACGAATGACCGCAAAAATGAATATTTAATATGAAGTAATGAGATGAAGTTCTTCAGATTGATTTTACTGACTGTTCCTGTTTTATTTTCTAGTACTGAATGTTTTCTGTTTTCTTTGGTCATCAATAAAGTGTATGAACTTAAATTGTTCTCACTTGCAACCGACGCTTCAATTGATAACAATTGATGATTCCCTGAAGGCATGACTGAGATGGCTGCATCCACTTATAAACTCAAAAATAAATGTTGAGGCCATTTAGAACGAACTGAGGAGTGTAGTTCATAATAACTTATGTAATTTCAACTACAAACTGGATAACATTCTTGAGCTACCGGGATTTATTTTGGTCATGCTGCTTGATCAGGCTACTCGTGATCCGTTTTTTGTTTCTTGGATAAAATACTCTGCTGAAATATTGGAAGAACGTGACTGCCAAAGGGAAGCTTTGCAGGGCAAAATCGCTCATCGACTTGAAGCTAGTGTGAACATATTGAGCGATGCTGCACGAGCGCTGAGACGAAATTCTAGTAAAAAATGAATGCATTTTGGTGCACACGTGGGTGTTCGCCTAAAATAATATCCATTTATATGAAAAAACCTGATTGACATGCTAGGTACAGTCTCTAATGTCATGTTGACATACCAGGTACAGTCTCTAATGTCATGTTGACATGCCAGACACAGTCTCTAATGTCATGTTCACATACCAGGTATAGTCTCTAATGTCATGTTGACATGCCAGGTACAGTCTCTAATGTCGTGTTGACATGCCAGGTACAGTCTCTAATGTCATGTTGACATGCCAGGTACAGTCTCTAATGTCGTGTTGACATGCCAGGTACAGTCTCTAATGTCATGTTGACATACCAGGTACAGTCTCTAATGTCATGTTGACATACCAGGTACAGTCTCTAATGTCATGTTGACATACCAGGCACAGTCTCTAATGTCATGTTGACGTGCCAGGTACAGTCTCTAATGTCATGTTGACATACCAGGTACAGTCTCTAATGTCATGTTGACATGCCAGGTACAGTCTCTAATGTCATGTTGACATACCAGGCACAGTCTCTAATGTCATGTTGACATGCCAGGTACAGTCTCTAATGTCATGTTGACATACCAGGTACAGTCTCTAATGTCATGTTGACATACCAGGCACAGTCTCTAATGTCATGTTGACATACCAGGCACAGTCTCTAATGTCATGTTGACATACCAGGTACAGTCTCTAATGTCATGTTGACATGCCAGGTACAGTCTCTAATGTCATGTTGACATGCCAGGTACAGTCTCTAATGTCATGTTGACATGCCAGGCACAGTCTCTAATGTCATGTTGACATGCCACCGTCACGTAAAGTTGAAGCCAGGATCGTTCAGGTTTGTGAAAGCAGTCGTGGTTGTGGAACATCTCCACGGTACGGATGCTATTGTGATGTATATGAACTGATTGAAAATATCTTCATATACTTGCTTAATGCTTAGGGAAATGTAGGTAGTGAAATTGTTCGCTAAATACTATACCGTATATTTTAAATTCAAATAAAAATATCTGAATCAGACTTTCAAAAAAGTAGCATTTGAAGCGTGTCATTCGGGATATAAGATTTGAATATATACCTATTCACAGGTTATTGAAAATGCGTTATTTTTCCTACTTGAAATTTTGATAAAACTAAAATACTCTCTCCGGTCCGAAATATTTGGTCCGTGTTAGTTTTGAAGCTGGTCAGAAATGTTTGATGCATGCAAGTGTAAACTCTTAAAGAAGGTTTGTTCCAAAGAAAATACTGATTTATTTAATCATATACTTCATACATTATCAGAATACATTAAATTAAAAATGTATTAACAAATAAAAAACATTGTGATATTAAATAAGAATAAATCTTAAAACATTTACTCAATACTTCTTCATTTATCCTTTTATTCTTGTGAGATCTTAATTGAATTTAGAAGAATTCCTTTTCTTCCGAACTATGTTTCGACAAATGTAGTCTATAATTATTGCCACCGTCAGCCAAAAATAATTTGTTTCAATGATTGCTGGAAAGTAAGGAAAATGTTGTTCAATTCTGATCTCTGAAAATTTTCACTGCTGTCTTTCACTGCTTCAATAAATTATCAACGTTAATTGGAGCTTTTTGATGCCGAAGAGATTAGATTGAATTGAAATAATCTAGGTCAAGTACATTCAGGTTTGGAGTGTTTGGAGGCTGGTTAACGTTTAGGCTTTCGAGCTTTAGATCTCTCCAGTAGAGCCTGTAATACTGCTCTTCGTTCAGAATCGGTTAGATCTTTTGTATGTCGTGTATGCGTGCACTTTGCATTAACATCATCTCGATTTTCTATAGTTATTAAATCACTGCAGGTAGTTAAAGAAAAATTTAAGTATCTGAGAAAGAAAGAGACATAATTATATTCACCATAGCCACTTATTTGCCTTGATGATAAAATTCTAGTTGAACACACTTTAAACAATCGTTTATTGTATAAAAAAGGAAGTGATTCATAAAAAACTACGACGCGGACACTTTTCTACTAGTGTACTAAATATTTTCGACCGGTGGGAGTATATTTTCGAAAGAAACTAGAGATTGAATGCATTAATATTTGCAGATTTGATACAATAACAGTCTTTTCAGCGGAAATTGAAGGCGAGAAGTTGAAATGAGTTTGTGAGTGAATATTTCTTAAGTTCAGCACTCCTATTAACGAAGTTCAAAATTTGTTCATATTTTGTTCCATCAATGCTGCAATTTATGCGTAGGAGCTAAAACTCATTATTGAACAATTAAACTGCCGTTTATGACAATAAATGATGAGCTTCTATTGTTTGCCCTCCCTCTGTTAGCAGGAGGTGCATTCTTATGCAAATACGGTGACCATTAAAAATCTTTTCAAATTAGATGATTTATTTTTGAATATGATAATTTCCACTTGAAATATTTTGCTTTGCATGGCGAACTCGTTTAAATCAAGTGGTGACATAAAATACAGAAATGGTACGGGGAAAATCAGTTAATTTTCCAGATTCTACACAAAGGAACATGCAAGAAAGCAATTCCTAATGTAAGTTGGATAGTAGGTTGACCACGGGACCTACGCTGGAGAAAAATTACCGTATCCTGAACTGTACATCATCAAATTCACAGAACAGATTTTCGGGTTTTTTTATGGAATACTTTTTTGTGTGTCAACAGCGAGTAGATTTGCTGAGGTTCATTTTGAATTGGTGTGTGTCTGAGCCTGACGCTACCTAGAAACTTGATAACTTAAACTGTTCGAACGTGCAGCATCAGGTGCGATAATTTAACTTATTGAACATGAACGCTTGACGTGTTATATACAGACAATATGGTGGCGTACGTAAGCGCGTACAGTTCTCAAAATGAACAAAATTTGATTATTTAACAGTTTTCAATACAAGTTTGAATTGGAGCAAACTCAAACGTAAAAAAGAAAAATATGTATCTCTAATTTGTACAATCCCTGAAAAGGCAAAATGTTAGGATTTATGAATTCACTGTTTCATAAATAGAATTGACAGAAACCCCAAGCGGCACAAACATAAAATAATTCATAAATAACAAACTGATCTTCAACACAACTCTCAAAATCTGAGTGCAAAAATTTATAGAAATTTTTTTCGAACAAATTTTCTTAGTTTACGCGTCAGACTCGGGTGAAATAGGTAAAAAAATTGAAATTGATCCAAGTATCTCGTACTCATAATCGAGTGTCATCATCGTGAGTAGTACCGACACATATGGGTGTATCTTTAAATCAAAGGAAGTGTAGAAGCACTAACGTTTCCTAACCTAAATTAAAATTGCTGCAGTGGGTCCTCGATTTACGTCGCGGTTCCGTTCTAGAGGCGCGATGTACCCAAAATTTGCCGTAAATTGGAACCCTGTTTATAAAAACCTCTCTAAATCTGGCCACTATATACGACCCTACTGTCAATAAATTATGATATAATAGCCTTAACGTAATCTTAAATAATGGATAAAAAATATATCATATGCAAATTTAGCATTTTTAATTGCAGAGATACTTATACGGTACAATATAATAATTCCTTACCTTCAATAACGTACTTGACTTATATACTAGACTATAAGAAGAGGATAAACACGTATTAATTATTTTTACCATTGATGAATTTAGCTTTATTTTTTAATTAATAGTACGTGAATGAAAAATGTACACATGATAAAATCAACAGCAAAGGGGAAATTCAATATAAAATGACGAAGTTTCAAAACTCACAAGCTACGTCGTAAAGGACAGCATCGTGTTTTTTTGTCATGTTTCCATACAAATCTCTGAGCATGACATGTTATGCATAAATTAAGTAAAAAAATACTATATATTTAATTTTTATCAGAAAGAACAAACAAATAATACAAATAAAGTAAAGAAATTCTCATACATTCATTGCTGAGCAAAACTGAACTACTCACAGCAGTTCGCTGCACGTGCACGGAGTACAAATTTGTCGACGAATATATGTAGTACTAAGATGCTTAATATAAAATTCAATTTAAAGAAATAGGCATCGTAACTTCGAGACTCCGTACGACAGAATTACTGTAAGCCGAGGACTTATTATGTTGAAAATCAAGCTTAAATCAAAAAAATAATTGAAACCAGCCATAGAAGTGTGATTCGAATAGCACATGCCTACAGCTTTCTCAAGTAACAGCACAACACAGAGCATGTATAACAAATTTTTGAATTTTTTCTTTAACTAGATCCATATAGCGTGCTTCTGAAAACTAAAAGACACGGAGTGTCACCAGCTTGGTCGACTATCACCAGCTTGGTCGACTGGTGAGCGAATCTGCTTGCGAGCGGGAAGACCCGGGTTCGAATCCCGCTGCCGACATGGTTGACGCGGCTAGAAATACGGCATGGGACATGGGTAAACAACCGAATAATTATCGAAGTAATTATCCGACCCAAGAATGGGCCAGAAGGTTCGTTCCTATAGCCTCATTCTATTCTATTCTATACATAAATGTATCACTTCGATTCACCCTTATCTCTCTCCCCTTCTTCTGAACAAATACAATTTTAAATAACAAGTATTGTTTATAATATAACCTCATACATACAGTATACATATGTATTAACGAAGAGACATTTGAAGTGTGTCTCAAATGGAAATACTGGTCTTTTCAGTAACTGATTCAGATTGCCCATTGTTCAGTTGAATCATCAGTCAAAGTAGCCGGTTCATGAACTCAGGGAGCGGTTATTTATCAGAACACAACTTCCAAAGCAATTATTTAGGAAGATTGTACAGTCTTTGCTACAGTATATTACAAACTGAAAAATAGGCTTCTCAGTTGTATCGGTCCTAAGTTATCGCTTTCATTACATAAAAGTCATGATGACACGTTGTACAAATTTCTAGCATTATTAAGATCCTGAACAAAATATAGGAGATGCATTGGAGAACTGGATCAAAAAACGCAATATTTGACTTCAGTAACAACGATGACTAGTCGGGACTGTTATACTGTTTTGTACAGGCTCAAGTGCCTGCTAGCCTATATCACATTCTCGTAACTATTTAACCCAGAGAACTGCTCGTTCTCTCAAACTGCCACCATTTTGAGGTTCGAGAGATCGTAGCATTCAGTGCTTCAGCTGCGATTGTGTTAGCCATTTCTGCCTCCGGTCAATGGCCTCCATGCAGGCCTCCGCAATGCCCATTACTTGCAGACCCAAGCATTTTTTTAGAGGAGAAGATCAAGTGGAGCAACCGTCGTTATCTGGGACGCTGAGTCTCACGTACCAGCCTGTTTTATCTAAAGCGTTCTAGAGCTATTTCTTTTTCTGAAATCAAACAGTCACAAACGCTATTAGCTTCTGAGTTCATGATTTTGCGGAGAATATTCCATAAAAGAAGTTCAGATCAAAATTTTTGAATAATTCGAAGTTAAATGAGTCTCCGAACGATGAAGCAAACTTGAATACTTCTCAGTATTATAGGAAGACTTTTCTTGGTTGCAGGGTTTGGTAAAATACTATGAATGCTTTTCAAATACAGTGCATATTTTCATTTTGGTAACTTTATGACCATTTAATACCTTACTTCGTATGCTCTACAGTTCATTATCCTGGATTAGTTATTGGTTTTTTGCTCTGTTACCATCTTCTATTAAATATAGTAAGGCATTGTCGGGAAAGAGATATAGTGAACGTTAACTAAGACCACCGAATGTTGAAACGAATTGTTGGTAAAATTCATAAACTATTGAGAAGCACATTACAAAACTTAATACAGCAGAACTTTCAAAAAAAGGACTTCCAAAGACAGAAACTTCTTTGAAAACCCCATCCATTGAGCTCCGAAATAACTACCCTTCAGAGAAGAAGGCCGAATTTCTCTACTAACAGCTAAATAAAAATGAATAAATAAATGCACATTAAAATAAATAAAAAAATTGATGAATATTCCATAAAATAAAATGTGTACTATTGTTGCAGAACGTCAGTATTTCTAAAAGACTTCTTATTTTATTGGAGCCACAAATAGAGTAAACTGGTTAACAGTGGCAAGTGTTGTCCCTACATTTGCTGCCTGGATTTCATGTTGGAAATCTGCCCTCCTCTCATGTCGCTTTATATTGTCTCATTTCCCTTTTAAATCTACATTATACTCCACAAAGAATCTTATTTTATTTTAGTATAACGTGAAAACCTTCAAGGAAATCACTGATGATAGTAAACTGTAGAACTTCGCTAAGAAAACGACTTCCATATGATGGACAACAATGATATTTTAAAATTGGAACTCTCTGCCACGAACGGAAAGCTTTTTGGCTTATAGTTTAGTTCTACTCTACTAGCTTAAACAAAACTTTTTCAACACACAGAGTGCAAAGGGATCTCAGGTCTCATCGTACTGTAGGAATGGTTCAATTTCAATGCAGGGACTCAATTTTAAAGCCTCTTTATCAGAGTCCAACGATAAACTGCTAATGAAGGGGAGAAATTAACATAGAACTCTGACTATTGAAGTCTGATTTTATAAATATCATTTATATGTTTGGGAGACAGACTAAATATTGTGTTCAAGAAAAAGTTAATAAAATTAAATGTGACAGGTGAGAAAGTATTTTATTACTGCTTTTAATTGAAAATTTATGAGCATTTTAGAGAATTTACGTAAACACATTCAGTTTAATGTAGCAAAAATAAACAGCAATAATGATAGATCCTCAGTCCCAGATGTGGGTCTGGTCCCTGATGAGGGTCTGGCCCCTGATGTGGGTCTGGTCCCTGATGAGGGTCTGGCCCCTGATGAGGGTCTGGCCCCTGATGTGGGTCTGGCCCCTGATTTGGGTCTGGTCCCTAAAGTGGGTCGCATGACAAAGATTGAATGACAAAGCTTATGACCTTGTGATGCCGACTGTAAATCTTCTGATTGATCATGTGAGTCAGACTATGATCTCGGCTGTTGAACCTTTTTTGGTAAGAATGACACTCAGCTATTATGCCACTCATTACCATGAATACAACCTCAAAATTTAGACTACTGAACCTTTGATTCGCTTGAATAAATCGGTAAGATCTTTCAAACCTTTGATTTAAGAATGGATTACGTACCGTAGAGCGTAAGATTTTGCTCATGGAGCTTGTTTCGTGTCGGTTCTTTTGCAATTGAGGGCGGATAATAAGGACAATGTATCTGTTGTTGTACTTGTGAAAGTCACCTCAATAATCGTTGATAGTCAATTGCTCTTAATCATTCGTTATAGAATGCAAATGGGTAATCTGTAGTATTTCTCTCCTAAGGTTTATTTTATAGCATTGTCTCATAAAGAACACTCACCTCTTTTTGTTAGGTTAGTTCTGGTAAGCGAGTTTTCTTGTTTGAGCATTTGGTACTTCGCCTCGACGACTTTCAGTGCCCCTTCAGATGTTTCAGTGGAAAAGATGTCTGCCATTGAGTACTGCAGCAGCAAGGTTCCGTATATCATGCCCCAAATGAGGCTGACGGCATAATGCATCTGTGGCGTCATTGTGCCGCCATAATAACAACAAATTTCAGGCTTCAGAAAGCCATAACAGCCTACATTAGGGCTGTTGTAGAGGTATGGAGAGGCTCTCTGAGAATGGCATCAAAGCTCACTTCAAAAGTTCAACAGCATCATTTGGGTCGGCTTCTTCAGCAGTCAGAAACATGACTGTCCACTTTTTACAATACTTTTCGTTGCGGTTTACTTACTAGTGTTACAAAAAAGAAATGGTATTGTCATAGAATACTGATGAAGGCAGACTGCCATGCAGCCATTTATAAGGTATGAGGATGAGAAGTGTTTATAGAGCTATCGTCCTTAAAAGTGAGAGGAGTAGTTTGAGAAAATTACCAAAAATACTACATGCGTTTCTTCAACATCAAACCATAACGTAGTTGAAATGTGAGCACAGAATGCAACGATTATTAAAGCTTTTCTTTTCTCTTCTCTTCCTCTTTCTTCTCTGATCACAAACTTTCTAGCTGCTCGGGACCGAGCTATCGCTATCCCAAAAGAGTTCATCACCACACTTTCTTTACGTTCCACTGTTGCATGGCGGTAGTAAATTTAACACTGTCACACTATAGACAAACACTTGAATTAGATGACATAGTGAGTAGTCGTTAGGAAAAATAATATGAAAAATAACCTGGGAAAAGAGTGCAGATTAATATGAAGGTGCCACCGACACCGTGACCAGCTGCATCTCCTGCAATACTGGAGCCTTTCTCGGCTAGCTCTCTACCTCTCTGGTTCTCTTTCCCTCATCCTGGACCTCTTCTATTGATTGTCAGGACCCGTGGCGGAGCATCGCAGCTCTCACACAATTCTAACAACTCCTAATACGTCTTGCTGCTGCAGCTGCCACTCGCTACAGCTGCTCCAGGCCTTGGCTTACATCTGCATAGTAAAGAGAAGAATTTGAAGGTAGGAGGGTTTCACAAAGCACTATGTTCAGCCATATATGTAAGTCTTAATTCTTTTATATTTTGCTTGGTTATACATCTCAGGCAAAAGGTTCTGATAATGAACTTACACAATACATCTGGATGAATGTCGTGGCAGTTGAGAGAGTGAAAATAAATGACAGCATTTTTAGTGCAAAATTAACTTTGGGAAGACAATTCAATCTAACGTAGCTGCCATTTTTTGATAAAAACGTATACTTAGCGTGTGTCCTCAGAACACTCGATGCATCCGGTCGGAGTGAGCTGACGATTCAACCGAGGCAGTGAAAGGGAATCACGAGGAAGGACGACCGGTTTTGTTTCGACTTGCGAGCCGCCGCTGGCACTCGAACGCCGATGTTTGGAGAGTTTGCTTTTAGACATGGGATGCTTGCCTGAATCAAGCGAACGATTACGAGCACTTTATTATTGCTGCGGAAATTCATTCAACATTAAAATTCTTAGAAATTCTAGAATTCTGAATGCAGGATAGGAAAATTACCGAGGGGGAAAACGTAAGCTAAGATTACTGTTCTGTAGAGTAACATGTAACCACAGTCCTATAACCACAAAGAGAGACATCTTTCCAAGTAAGTGTGAGCGATAATTTTGATGGGAAATCTACTTTAAAATAATAAATTGGGTCTGCAAATGATCAAATTGTAATCATTTGTTAATTATAGGTAGTGTGTGAATTGTACGTGGCTTTTCGTTGCACGATCTGTGGAATTTTGTCATCTATGAAACATTGTTACCTTGTTTAGAAGAGAATAAAATAAAAATAAAGCAATAGCAACGAGCCGTTTGGCCCATTCTTGGATTGATATCCAAGTCCCATGCCGTCTAAAGTACATCCATAAATCATGCACCTCAACAATGTGAGTCAATTCAGTCCTGTACTTGCATTTCAGTCAAGCACAGGCATTTCAGTCACGCGCATTTATCTCAATCATACACTGGCCCTAGGAGTTAGGGACATAGAGTTAGTACATTGTAACACTGGGGGTTCGTAATCCAATATTTGTCGAAACAATTTTTGAATGTGTTCGCAGTGCTAGCAGAAACTCTGTTTTTGGGCAGCTGGTGCCAAGTTGTGACAATTTTAACGGGAAAGAAGTTCATAGCTTGGGATGTCTTGAAGTTTCTGAGTAATAGTTTTTGGCCGTTATTTCTGGTTCGTACGTTACCGTCTCTTTCGAAAAGCCCTTCCAGGGTAACATTGTTAAGGCCGTTGAAATACTTAAAGGTCTCAATAAGTTGTCTTCGCAGTTTTCTTTGTTCTAGGGAAATATGTTCAAGTTGTTGAAGACGTCTTTCGTAGTTGAGATTGAGGAGATATGGAATCATCTTCGTTGTTTTACGCTGAGTTTTTTTCATTCTATTAATATTTCTTCTTAAGGTAGGAGACCAGAGTTGCACTGCATATTCTAAATGAGGCCGGACTAGTGCTTTATAAAGCGGTAATATTATGTTTTTTGGGTTGTATTCGAAGTTACGTGCAATGAAACCAAGAATCTTGCTTGCACTTTTGACGCTTTTTGCCACTTGTTTGTAGTGTTTGAAATTTTCAGTGTCAATAACATCTAGATCTCTTTATTGCTGGACTGTTTCAATGGGTATGTCATTCAACGCGTGTTGGAAATGCCAGTTATTTGCACCAACGTGCATTACTGAACATTTATCAACGTTGAAACTCATTTGTCAGGTTTCGGTTCATTGTTACTCTGTCCCTTTCGGTGAATGCTTTGTGACAGAATTTCGTGTCATCGGCGAATTCGTTGATTTTACTGATGCTTCCGACATCAAGATCGTTAATATAGATGATGAAGAGGAGCGGGCCCAAAACACTCCCTTGAGGAACACCTGATGTTACATGCGTTGAATCACTTTCTTGATCGTGAATCACCACACGTTGAGTGCGACCAGTGAGCCAGTTTCGCATCCATCAGGAGTAGTTGCCTTGTATTCCATGCGCTTACTTTGGTCGTGAGTCTTTCGTGGAGAACTTTGTCGATGGCTTTTTGAAAGTCTAGATAAACATGGTCTACGGCTTTGGTTAACTTCTCCAAAAAAGTCAAGGATGTTTGTAAGGCAGCTACGTTTTTCCCCGAGTACGTGCTAGGTATCAGTAATAAGATTTTGGTCATTAAGGTATTTTGTTATACTGACTTTGAGTAGTCTTTCTATTGTTTTACTGATGACAGATGTTAAACTGATTGGACGATAGTTATTAGGTGTCTGCTTTTTCTCCATTTTGAAAATAGGAGTGACATTTGCTTGCCTCCTATCTTCCGGAACTATCCCAGTTTCAAATGATCGATTGAAGATGTTTGTTAAGGGTTGGCTTATTATTTCGGCTGTTTCTTTGAGTATCCGGGGAGCAAGGCTGTCGGGTCCGATTGATTTATATGAGTTTAAAATGCTGCACTGTTTCTCTACCTTTTTTACTGCAAATACGCCATCTGTCAGGATTTCCTGAGGATTTAAAGCATGAGGATGCAGGATTTCAGTTAAGTCTTCGTGAGTGAACACAGAAGTAAAGTATGTACGTATTAAGAATTCTGGCTTTGATTTTGTTGTTCGTTTGGGTTGACCCCTCAGAATCGATCAATGGTCCAATAGTGACTCTTTTGAGTCGTTTGTCGTTCACATATTTGTAGAAGCTTTTCGGATTGGTTTTAGCTTGTGCTGCAACTGTAATTTCTTTATTTTGTATTGTAGATTTTATCGTTCGCTTAACAGCCCTGCAGGCGTGGATATGTTCATGACGATGGGGTTCTGATTCGTATCGTTTAAGTTGTCTGTATGACTGTCGTCTTGCATTGATGAGGCTCTTAATTTCTTGTGAGAATCATGGAGGGTTATTGGTTGCTATGATTCGCTTTCTTGGGATACGGTGTTCTGTCGCATTGCAATCTTTTCTTTGAATATCAAGTAGTATTCCTCGGGGTTTTTGTTGCTCATGAGTACTTCGTAGTCATTGCTTCCAAGCTCTTCTTTCATTAGTTCGAAGTTTGCCCGTTTGTAGTTGAGGACTTGTTTATGTTGATTCCTTGTGTTAGGGTCTGGTATTCGAGCGTAAAGTCTATCATCTGGTAGTCACCGATCTTGTCTGTAACTTCTAATCCATTTATGCCGAGGTCAGGGGTCGTCATGACGAGGTCAAAAACGTTGTTTTGTCTAGTTGGTTTGCTGCTGCTTGCAGAGAATTTGTATTCATCAGATCAAAAAGTTTAGAACTGGGTGCTTGACTTTCACGAGTCATCCAATTTATGTGGAGCAAATTGAAATCTCCCATGATTAGTGTTTCGTAAGGAGAACTAAGGATATTATCAAGGTAATCATATAATTCGTCATCTTCAGTTGCTGTACAAGTTGGGTTCCTATTCACGAGTACAATTTTGATAGTTTGTCCTGAATGCGGTTGGATGGTGAGATGTAGTATTTCTGATTTTTCTGTTGCTCGCTTCGCTTTGATTTGTGCTTGCAGTTTTTCTTTGATGTAGATAAGTGAACCACCACCTCTGTTGCCGTGTGATGGTTTATCGACATTATGCAATACGTATCCTTTCAATGAGACTTCCGCTGCGAGATGTCTTCCATTGAGATCTAACCATGTTACATTGATAGCTATGATGCCATGTAACAACGTTGACGCAATGGCTTGAAGTTCTGCCATTTTTGGTAGAGGCTTTGTACGTTGCCAACCATAATTTTTAGTAGTCTAAGACTATAATCGTGGTGTGAAAATAATACGGTTTTTCTCAGATTATCCCAATTGACGTGGTCAGGCTGCTGATAGTTTCTTGCTGTGCCAGAGATGTTTGCTGCAGAGGTAAGGTTAAGTGATATCGTTATATCGGGGGAGCTGTTCGTTTTTTGGCTTGTTCGTGTCGGATGCGCTGTTCGTTCCCCTTCCCTAATGGATTGTAGGGTAGGGAACGTTATGTGATTGCAGTTTGGTTGGACAAGAACGTGTTATAGTCGAACTCTTTTTAGTTTCCTGCGTCGTCGAGGATCATTTAGTCTCGTGTTGGGCAGATTACAGTTGTCCGAATTTTTTGATGCTCTGCCTTGTTCATGCTCCGAATGTACTTTCTATGTGCTTGCCGAATTTTGCACACTGACAATTTTATCTTCTTCCAATGCAGCTGTTCATCCGAGCGTGGCGATGGTAAGTAAGCTCCCCAGCCTAGCTTTCCCGACTTTATTGAGATGGATATCATCTTTCTTGAAAAGATCATGGTGTCCAGTGTGATGGGACATCAGGTCAAGGTACATGACGCCTTTTCCTGCACTCATTTTTTTCACTTACCATTAATCAGTAGAATCTGGGTATTTAGATTCATATCCTTTATTCGTAGAAGAATGGTAGTAATGATAGCCTTCATGAATTTTTTGAGACATTATGGATCAATACTTCATATTGCAGGATGATTTCATCTTGGTTTTCATTTTCTAATTGATGTGCTCCGCAGAGAACTATAACTACGTCCTCCTTTGTGCATCGTAGATCTTATAGTAAGTGGACTGCTTCAGGAACTCGTATTTTAGGGCGGCAGAGTATTTTACGTTCTTCTACCCCCTGCTTGAACTTAGTTTTCTGTCCTTGGATGATGTTGTCTTCAATGAGAAGTGCATGAGGTTTGTTCTTGATCTTTGGTTTTTCATTAGTAGTACGAGTAGTTCCAGTAGAATTTCCCAGTTTTTTGTTAGTACTTTTGTTTAAGTTGCGAAAAGGTTCGAGAAATCCAGCAGGTTGGGTATAAGATTGAGTTTGGTGTGGATTACGTTTATTGGATGTTTGTATTGTGTGTTCTTCTGTAGAGTTTATATTGTAATCTAATTCGTCTTTCAATGCCTTAAAGTTTTTGGTGTTCAGATGAAAGTTTGAACGTTTATCAATAGTTTCAATAGCCTGGGGCGGGTTAACAGTTCGTAGGTGCTGGTTACGGTGAGTCTTCGAAGTCTGAAGCCTTAGCTCGTGTTCGTAATTTTGTTTTTGATATCAATTGTTTCTTAGCGCCCCGATAGCAGTTCGAGTTGACGGCTGAGTTCTTGAATTGAAAATGATTGATTTTGAATTTTAAGTGATTGATTTTCAATGAACGCTGATGATTCATGGTTAGAATAACAGAAGCGACACTCCTTCATATTGCAACCTCTCGTGTTGAAGAATTGCAAGCTGTACGTTGCCTTACATTCTTTGCAGTATCTTGTTTTCGCTTTCGAAACTTTTTTGGTATTTTGGTTGGATTCCATTCTTATTTCCACGTCAAGCTGTTTGTGTCTAGCTTCTCAGTGATTATTTACCGAGTTGGTACGTACTGTTCAAATTACGAAATTATTGTTTGGTCTCAAAATCACAAAATTAGTGGATGATCGTAAATCACAAATTTAGCGACTAGGTACAAAATTATAAAATTAGTTTCTAATCCCCAGATCACGAAGCCAGTGACCAGTCACGAAGTCATAAGATTTGTGTTTAGCCACAAAGTTATAAAATTAGTGTCCAGTCTCAGGATCACAAAATTAGTGTCTAGTCGGAAGATCACGACTAAAAAACTACAATCGATCACAACTACAAATCACAATCAGGAACCTATCACATAATCGTAAAACTATTGTTCAGTCACAATATTTTTGTCTAGTAACAGAATATAGTGCCCAGTCACTAAATTACAGGATTATTGTATACTTGTTAAATCATAAAATTAGTATCTAGGCACAAGATCCTTAAATTAGTATCTGTGCACAAGATCTCAATATCTAAGCACAAGATCTCAACATTAGAATCTAGTAAAACAAAAATAAATATCAATACCCACATTAGTGTCTAATCACATCATAAGAGTATTGTCTAGTTGCAAAATGATTAAATTTGTAAATTAAAAGTGGTAAATATTAAAATTTGTTCCTTCTATCATGATTATTATTTTTTATTAGTATTTTTTTGAAAAAATTCCCATTATCTAAGGGATTGAATGAAAAGGATTCATCCATAATTATTTTGGAGACTGAATTCGAATCAATTTTTTTTCTCTCGCGTGTAGGAATTTATTCTGTTCTTATTCACACAGCAGCAATGCTTATGAAGATTCACCAAAATCAAACACGCACAAAGGCATCAAAAATAGTTTTCGTCCATTAAAAGGATGCTATTGTCATTCGTACAGTACTAGCATCCACTACACAAAGATTAACTCTTATAAGGGTTTCACAAACACAGAAATGAAAAAGCAAACACAGAAATGCAATAAAGGTAGCTGTAGATGGTGCAGTGATGGTAGCGGTAGACAGTAGTAGACAGCAGCAGTAGAGTGGCAGTAGTAGAGAGCGGCAGTTGAAAGTGTCAGTAAATTGGCAGTAGACGGCGACAGCAGAATGGTAGTAGACGGCGGCAGTAGACAGTGGTAGTAATTCTAGACAGTAGTAGTAGATGATATCAGCAGAGCAGTAGACAGTAGATGATATCAGTAGCAATAGATGATAGGAGTAACAGTAGATGATGGCAGTACTACTAGTAGATAGTAGCAGATGACGGTTGTTGTGCAGGAATGGTCGTGCTTGTGGTTATGTCCACTGGCTAGGCCTCGAAGGTCTAGGCAGGTGGTCAGCTTGCGTGCGGTTACCTCGCTGGTATGCAGCCTACGAAGGCAGCTTGTTTTCCAATGTGGTACAGCTTGCGTGTTATAGATACCAAATGGTTCACTTGTTTCTTGTCTAAATATCTTGTTTGCTGTCTAAATATTTCGTTCAAAACTTTAACGATAGATACTTTTATTTACTACGAATATTCGGTCGGTAGGTATAGCATTCACGTAAACTCGACGTGATTGGTGCGTTTCGTAAGATTGGTATTCTCTTACACTTCGCGTAGCTTGAGAACCTATCGCGCACAACCATTAACGCAGCAGCTGTGTTTTGAGGGTTACTTGTTTCTCTCCACTGTGTATTTCTTTCGAGGAAAGTATTTTCTTAGGAAGAATAAGTTAGTACAAAATATGCATGAATTTGGAACGAAAAAGGAAAGGGAAGTTCTGGTAACTTATATTTGATAAGAGAACGAATATACATATGTATATTGTTTAACTAGTAGGTTCTTCATGGTACCTGATAACACTGTACACATGCGGTTAACTGGCAAAAATTTATCACTCAACATCAGACAATAGTGATCAGATACCATTCTTCAAGTTGATAATTGACTAGCGAGGGTCCCAAATGGAAATTGAAAGCAGCTTTTAATTTTCTGCTGACACTTGAAGACCCACTGATAAGTCAGGGGTACCTCAATGAAGTGTCTTAGGCCCTCTTCACTTCATCTACATACATGAACGACCTTGACCTCTGACTAACCAGTAAACCAAGTTATCAAAGGACCCGAAACTCTGCCACAGAAAGTTTATTGTACGAAACAGAGTAACTATTTCGAGAGACCTCAAGCGTCTACTTTAACAAACCAAAACATTGTAAATGAGCTCAACATTGACAAGTGTACAGTAATGGCAATTGGTTCTAATAGCAGGTATTTGTAACATACATTGAACAAAACACATTATGAAACCGAAACGCAACAAAGAGATCTTGTATCATTATAACTAAGGACCTCAAACATAAAAGTAGGAAAAAGAGTAAAAAATGTGATCATAAATTCCAGTTAATGAGAATTACGTAGTTGCATACATGTTATCATGCAATTTTCTATATTTTAAATTCCCCCTAGTAGGATTTTTTATTCATTATTATTATGGCATGGGACGTAACAATGTGAGAACTTATCATATAATGGCGATACTAATGAAAAGCGTTCCATTTCAACCTATCTTTTCATGCCTAAGTCGCCAGATGTAGGGATCCAAACCTCCACATCCATACAGGTAATAAGTAAAGAAAAAATTGAAGAACCATGAAGTTCTTATGTACTTGATGTGAGAAGCATTTTAAGCAAACGTAACTTGGTCTTACTTTATTTAAAGACTCTGACGAAGTGATGAAAATTTTAATATTCGCTGAATTCAGAAATGCAGGAAAGAAATTGAGAACGTCATTATTATTGTGATGAACAAGCGATGTACAAAAACAAGCGATTCTTCTATCGCCCGTCATTTTTTCAACAACGGAATATTCACAGTATATTCATAGAAAAAGGTTGATGTGGGGGAACGTTCGAGCATTTGCAGAAGCACTGGAAATTGACATCGGCCCTACGCGAACCAGAGCTGTCTGGCTACAGTTCACGTCCACTGTCCTTGCCTTCGTTGACCAACACAACCAAGGTCTTATGTGTAAATGATCTAAAACCGTAGCTTGTCATCGCATTAGTTTGGAATCTAAGAAGCTCCCCGTCAAGGAAATTTCT
This sequence comes from Trinorchestia longiramus, assembly GCA_006783055.1. Taxonomy (NCBI): domain Eukaryota; kingdom Metazoa; phylum Arthropoda; class Malacostraca; order Amphipoda; family Talitridae; genus Trinorchestia; species Trinorchestia longiramus. Next base: position 120,072 of record VCRD01000822.1, on the reverse strand, counting down.
ACGTCATAATTAAATGATCCAACGTCAGTAGTTACAAAACTCAATATTAAAATCTCATGAGAACATATAAATGAATCGAAATAAAAAAATCTGTCTATCTTGCTCGCTTTACCTAGAAATGGTTATCTAGATCAGTCTATCTTGCACCGTCCATCTAAAAATTGGTATCAAGACCGGTTTATCTTACTCGGTCTATTTGAAAATTGTTATCTAGATCAGCCTATTTTACTCTCACTCTTTAGAAATATTTATCTAGATCGGTTTAGCTTGGCGGACTATCTAGAAATTGTTACATGAACAAAATACACAGCAACCTGGAGACATAATCGTGTGAGAAATTTGTTTCATAAAACTAGGGAAGTCAGGACCTCAATCGAGAAATACTATCACGTGTGTCATAAATGATGAGCTTGAACATTAATAATACGAGAAAAACAAGCAAATGTTTCTATTTTAGATGAAAAAATTTATGCTTTTCAGCGATTATTGTTAACACAAGATTACTGGTACGTCAAAGGAGGTTTTAAACACACATGTGGGATAGCCATAGATCGAAAGCGTTGGGTTTATTTATGTATTTTCTTCAACATGAACAGTCTGGAAAAGTATAAAGTACTGTGAGAGGAGGGCATATCTAAAGTATAAAGTACCGTGAGAGGAGGGCATTCCTAAAGTATAAAGTACCGAGAGAGGAGGGCATATCTAAAGTATAAAGTACCGTGAGAGGAGGGCATATCTAAAGTATAAAGTACCGTGAGAGGAGGGCTTTCCTAAAGTATAAAGTACCGTGAGAGGAGGGCATATCTAAAGTATAAAGTACCGTGAGAGGAGGGCATATCTAAAGTATAAAGTACCGTGAGAGGAGGGCATATCTAAAGTATAAAGTACCGTGAGAGGAGGGCATATCTAAAGTATAAAGTACCGTGAGGAGGGCATCCCTAATGAAGAGAAATGTAACGAAGAAGAGAAATGTAACGAAAAAGAGAAATGTAACGAAGAAGAGAAATGGAAATAGTTCTTGAAAAGAATTGGCTGAATGAGGTGAATTGAAGGATTAAATCACGGATCTTCGGCAGGATAATGTTGAGACAAATATCGAAGTTTAATTTCCAGAAGTAGCTCAAAATATCGCTAGCTTACTGACCCTTGGAATAGAGATGAGCTATCAAGATGCTGCTCGATAAGGTCTGAGGTCCCAAATTCCGAACATAAATAATTATTCGGTTAAATATTTATGTAAAAAACATGAGAAGTCGGCACAGTATAATTCACTGACATAGGTGAGCTGATTTAAACGATTGCAATGTAATGGATGAAGATTGGAAGCATACATGTCATATCACACACAATAAATAGTTATTGAGAATAAACACGCTCATGTAATATCATAATACTAGAGAGATGAATTGTTACACCGAAAAACTTCAGAAGCTGTGAAATTATTCCGGCCCATTTTTAACAAGATTTTTCGATCAAATCAAGGGGTTGGAAGAGTTTTTCGTTCTTCTAAATAATAAAAAGTATTAATCCACACTCTTAATACACAGGTTTGCTATCAGAGAACTCGAGATTATGCATCTAAATATACAAATATAGCACGTACACGGATGAAGAGTAATTTTGAACTAGCAATGTTATGAAAGATGTTTGTGAATTTTGTTCTGAAGATTACCTTAATTAGGTTACAACAGTAGCAGCACTTTCTCCATTATTTGGCTAGAAAATGACATCCTTGTAGTTGAAAGCTGATGAAGAAAGATCTGGAGTCAAAATAGTACGTTTTAGGCTATTTTTTTAGATTAGATATTATCCTTAATTCAATAGGTTCACTCGGGCCTAAAGAGAACAAATGAAAGCTTTGGAGCCGAGTTACGGGTCTGATAAGTAATTAGTTCGCATCAAAGGGAATTTAACATCAATTTCTCACGATGAATTGTTCCAAAACACTGACGCATTTTACGTTTATAACACAAGGGTTTGCTTTTGATTATTTTCAATAAATTGACGTTCAATGTTGCTGCAATTGTTCATGAAATTAAACTAATTTCGTCTCTTTTGATTGCTCAACAGAACGGAAATTCAGATATTGGAATGTCGAAAGAAATTTCACGTTAGCTGACAATTAGAATGCAGTCATGTATGAAGACTGACAAAAGAATTTGCTATCTTAAATGAACAAACATTCACTGGAGTGTGCACACGTGATATTTGAACTCATGTTGACTCACAAATATCTTACTTCAATTTCAATTTCCTCTCAACTGATATACAGTTTTGTATTAAGTTTGAGACTGAGAGCAGGAACTGCAGGTTTCACGAGCCCTCAAATGCTGCAAAGAAGCAAGCACAGAACTGAGCGTTGCAGTACCAGGGTTGTAAGACCAATCCTCTGCAGCGGTGCTTCAAATGTGTTCCCTTGAAGGAAACTTTTATTTTTTACACGAGCTTGGAAGTGTGAAGGTGGTCTGATTAAGAGTTAATAGAAATGAACACTGCAGTATAAGAGAGCACGTGAAGGTATGTGTTTTAATTTTGTAAATAGGGGTTTGATTGAACAGTATTGTAGAAATAAATGATGCATTATCATTAGGTGTTATTAATTGTTACAGTTAAAAACTCGGGTAATAACTGCTCAAGCTATTGACGAATAACCGATGTTATCATAAGTTTCATCAAAAATATTTTGTGCAATAATAGTCCATTTGCAAGGAATTATTCAGGAGCCAGCGATGAGTCTGTAAGAAGGAAAGAAAAGGTTAAAAAATACTCTCTCCGGTCGAAAATATTTGCTACACAAGAAGAAAACTCTCCGCGTTTCAGAGTCTTTTAACGAACTTTTATTTTGGGCACAGTAGACGATCGTTCACAGTGTGTTGAACACAAATTTTAACATTCAAAAAATAATAGGTAAAAGTTAATATAATTTTATCTTTTTTCAGATGATGTTTAAAAGTTATTAAATTACCCGCAGGATATGGCAAATAAATATGATACTAATAGGAATTCAGCAAGACAATGCTCGACCACACATACATTCAACTGATCCCTTATTTAAGGAAGCGTAGGAAAAATTAGGCTTGAATATTGAAATTGTAAACCAGCCTCTAAACAGTCCAGACCTGAATGTACTTGACCTCGGCTATTTCAATTCAATCCAATCCTTTCAACATTAATAAGCACCACGTAACGTTGATGAATTAATTGAAGCACTGACAGATAGTTTTGAGGAATTACAGAGATCAACATTGAACAATATTTTCCTTGGTTTACAGCAGTCAATGGAACAGATTAATTTGACTAACGGTGGCTACCATTACAGCCTTCAATGTCTGTTGAAAGTGTACAACTAGAAACAAAAGGAATTCTTCCAAATTCAATTCAGATCTCAGAAAAATTGATGAATAAATGAACATGTATTGAGTAAAAATAGTGGTAAATATGTTTCTTCCCTTGATACATTATCAATTTCATGTATTTAATTACAATGTAGAGTTTGGCTTTTGTTATTTATTTTATTAAAAATATTATTCATTGATGTTCATACATTATCAATTTATTGTACTGTATTACAGAATAAAGTTCATCTTTTTGTTACAACCAGTAATTTTGCAAGTATCCTTTCTAAAAGGTTTACATTTGTTTTTGGAGCAAATATTTCCGACCAACTCCAGCATTGATATGGACCAACTATTTCCGACCGGAGAGAGTAGAACAACTTCGTTTCCTTTCAAATTTCAAAATTTTCAAAACCAGCAAACTTAAAAGTGTCGGTAAAATTCTGATGGGCTGTAGACTGAGTCATTTTCATCCATGTCAACGCCATACATTATATTTTTAATAAGTACATGAATGTACGATAAATAATCAATTCCACTGAAAAAATAAATTTACTAGCTTTACTTAATTTTTGGATCATTCTAGCAGGGTTTGCAAAACGGCCCTGAGATCTATGATTGTTAATTCGATTTTTTTACGCCTTTAATGACCATTTACAGTGTCTTTTATTAACTTTTACTGTGTTTTCTATTTCGTTATTCATTTCGCTGTTGATACAGCGAGTGATGTGGTTCTATATCCTTTTGTAGAAATGGTCTTGCGATTGGTTATTAAATTTGTGATTGGTTATCTGAAGGAAAACAGTATAGTATGCATTAGTTTTTGTACACTCGACGCTAATTTTTTTGACACAAAATTCCCTTAACAATATTGAAAGCTGAAAATTTTCCCGACCGTGCACCGACAGTTTCCGACTATAAGGAGTGGCAATAATTCTATGATAATTAGAGTCAAAAGTAATACAGTATTGGGGAAGAAAATTTTCAGAGCTATTAATTCATTTTTCAGGAATTCCAACACCACATTAAAATATTTTTTAATTTTAAGTTATTGACCTGCATTTTTAAAATTTGATACTAAATCTTACTGTCTTTAAATTCTATAAAATACAGGAGTCGAGAATATGAGTTTTTGCGTTTCATGTAGTCTCATACAACATTGTTGAGTTCGATATCTGGATTCATATCTATGCGCTAAATTTTGTAATCTTGTCTATGGAATTCCGTGCATAGTGTGTCTATAAATTTAGAGTTGGACCAATATCATAGCCGACTGCAATTAAAAAAACTATGTTTTAATATCAAATGGGAAAGTCACACGTTCCTATAAATATAAAATAGAATCAATAAATTTTATTTTATGTATTTTATGGGTTGTGAGCTGCATTGTAGCAACATTACTTTCTTCAAATAATATCTAGAGTGTAGATATAAATTTAATTTCAAAACATATACAAGACCAGTGAGAGTATTTTTAAATATGCTATCTCCCCCTCGAACCCAAATGCTGCGGTTTCAACACTGCAAAAGCTTCACTGATCAATGGAATAAATGTTTTTGCAGAACAGTGAAGCCACGAATGCTCGACTGGCATTCAAAACACCTCAAATCACCGAATATTTATTTCAGCTCCCACGCACAACGCTAGCTGAACACATTTTGTTTACATTGCCTTCTAGCTATGGAAAAAAAAATAAAAATTGAGCATGCATAGTTAGCATAACATCAAGTTAGAGAAAAGGAGATCACTTTGGAACTTCAGAGTGAATTAGTTGTGATTGTCAGATATGAAGACCATTTCAAAAACAGTGAGCGTGCAGGTACCTACTAACTAACGAATAAGGGTCAAAATGAAACGGAATTACGGAGTACAATTATTATTTAATTCGGTGTCTCTTGAACGCTTTTTTCAGCGTCAGTTCATGTGCAAACGAAGTCTGGAAATATGATATTATAATGGGGTTAAGAATATCATGAACCTAAAAAGTGTTCCAAAATATTACAAATCGTCATTTGAACTGTTTTTCAAGGAGCATATAGAAACAATCTGTAGATACAATAATCACTAAATTAATTTCTTGTGTATTTTAGTTTTTGTAGTATAATTTACAGCAAATTTAAAAGCTGCAGTCCCTATCCAGTTTTACCCCCTAGAGTATAATTTTTTCTGTTGACTTGTTTGCGTCCTTGTTTACATTTTTCCTGTCTAATTCTAGAATTTTAAAACGTATATTTTAAATGAATATTTAACTTATTATTTCTCGCCTGAGATATTTCTCATAACAAATAGTTAATACCAGTCTTTGAAGGAATATCCTTTCCATCAGCATGTAATCTTGACGATGATTAATTAGAAAACATGTTTGAAGCAGAAGCCAAGTCATCTCGTGGGTCTTCCCCGTCAGGCTTCGCTGCAGCTTTCGTATGCCACACAGACTGGATGTAGTTCATTACAATGCTATGTCCGGGAGAGCTCTTTCTTTCGTACTAATTAAATTTTTGTAGGCAGGAGTTTTTCAGGTTCTCGTGTCGTTGAAAGTTAGTTTCTAAATAAGAATTCAATGGGTTGTTTTAACGGTGTATGTTCAATTTACTTCTTCAAATTGATGTTATATTCTTACATTGTAGAATCAGACCTTTAGTTGGACATGCAAAAGAAAAACACTCTGCAAAGAAGAGTTTTATTCACGACGAACCACTCGCTGGAGCAGTTCGGTGAAAAGTGATTGTGTGTTCTTCATAAATGATGAATTTTTACAGTGACAGAAGCAAAATGTTATTCATATTACTTGAAAAAGTTGAGTCAGGCTCTAAATTGTGCATGCATATTATTTTGTTATTCATAATTATTTTTTGGAAGGCCTGCGTTTCTAGAGATCACCACGCCAACGCCGGGATGAGAGCCTCTTTGGATAACAGGCTATTTAGATCAACATTTGATCGTTTCACCCAACGATAAGAAAATGAAAACAAAACCATGAAATTGAAAGTTTATTCCATTATCATGTTCGTTTATATACAATGTGACATGTTGCCAACAGAAGAAGTGGCGGTTAACTAGCGATACAGAAGAGAGTATACAGTTAAAACCTGAGATAATATTATCCCTCCTTGGCATCGCATCAAACGACGATACCTCATACACATTGTTTAGGCTACAAAATCAAGAGCCAAGAATAGTTATTGTTGTACACAGTTAGCGAGTAATAAAAGAGCACGGGAATATTAGCTTGATCTGACTGTTAAGCGATGCATTTACTAGTTACTTCATTTCTTTCTAGAGAATCTGTGGAGTAATAGGGACCTGAGAAGTCATACTTTTTTTCATTACAGTTAGGTAAAAAGTATTCCACACATTTTGAAATTTCCAAATTTCAGTTAAATATGATGAGAATTACGTGGCCAAATTATACTGAAAACAAACTTTTATCATGAGTACAGAAGTACTTAAAACTGCGGGAGAAAATTTTTCGGGTAAATGTATAAAAAATGAAAACCCTTGGGGTAAAAAGTATTGAACACAGTTATGGAGGAATATCATAATCAGGTTTTCAAGCAGAATTTGAACTGGATTTGAGATGATGTTTGATTTTAGGAATTGAAACAACAATTTAAAAGCATGTTCATATTTTTGGAACATCTAATCTTTAGTTTGATTACTATTTGACACGTTTGCAGTGTAGAGTCATCAGTTAGATGGTAAACAGGTCGACAGGTCGACCCTCAGTGTAGATCTACGAGGTCGAATAGCCAAAGCCCATGTTGATTGGCTTTGATTATTCGATGTATCTGGTAGCGCAATGCATTAGTCGCAGTCTGATGACAAACAGTTTTTCCTACAGCTTTACGCTATTTTACTAATTCAGTTTCTGTATTTAGAAAATTCTCAGAAATCATTTTGTCAGATTTCGAATTGATCGAGAGGAAACTTTCTTTGGGGCACCAGAACACTGGCAGTTCACTGTAGAATAATGTTTCTTTCATTTGTTAATCATTAGACCAGCTGTACTGAGATGTGCTTTCAACTGCTTTCCAAATGCCTTATCGCCTTCAACATCAACATGGGCTTCGACGCTTCGATTTCTTAGAGCTATACAAGTCTTATCGCATGATGTTTACTGGCTAACTGATAACTCTGCTCTCAGACGAGTCAAATGGCAGCCAGATTGAAGATTAGGTGTTCTGAGTATATAAACATACTCCTAAATTTTTGTTTCGATTTATACAATCTACAATCATCTCAAATTTGATGAAAATTATGATTGAAAATCAAGTTATAACATTTTCCATAAGTGTACTTAATATTTTTTCACCAAGTTTATTTTCGTTTTTTGTCATTATTTTTTCCATAATTTTCGAATACATTTTGGAGTATTTATGTATTGTGATGATAAAAGCAGTATTTCATTATAATTTGGCTTAGAGTTTCTCATCATAATTCATTAAAACTGAAATAAATACGTTTTTTCAAAGTGCATCGTATACTTTTTAACTTGACTGTGTGTGAATTGCATCTCTCAAAGTTAACTCTTTTTGTCCCCATTTATTACTAAAGTTTACTACGTCTGGTTAGTTACCCCCTCTATTACTAAAGTTTACTATGCATGGTTATTTGCACCCCGCTTTATTTCTACAGCTTACTAAGCCTGGTTATTTGTCCCCTTCTATTACTACAGCTTACTAAGCCTGGTTATTTGTCCCTCTCTATTACTACAGCTTACTAAGCCTGGTTATTTGTTCCCCTCTATTACTACAGCTTATTAAGCCTGGTTATTTGTCCCCCTCTATTACTACAGCTTACTAAGCCTGGTTATTTGTCCCCCTCTATTACTACAGCTTACTAAGCCTGGTTATTTGTCCCCCTCTATTACTACAGCTTACTAAGCCTGGTTAGAAGTGAACAAGGAAAAGGAAATGGGGGCCAAACCAATAAAAATTGTAGTTATTGAAATCATTAGGGAATTAAGTGTGGTTAGGAAAATTAACTTGCTTTAGAACACAAACGCGTGGAATGGACGAAGAAGGATATTCTCAAAATTTTACTTCAAGCAAGAATATCAGTACGCTAAAGAACTAAAATTCTGAGTGCTGAAGACATCTCAATGTTTAAGGACAATCAGCGTCACTCAGACTTTAAATATAACAATCGAGGGAATGCATCTGGACATGCCTGTACTAACCCTTATTTTCAGAGCTCTTGCCCTTTTTTTAGATAGGAAAGACCTAGATTTCGTCGTACGAGAAAAATTCGAGCCAAACACTTTTTCTGCAATCTAAACTTTTCTAAAAACAGGATAGCATGAAATGACCAGAAAATTAAGTCCCTTGATCTGTTATTGTGATTGCTACATCTTAATTCTGAACATATGGTGGAACAATGGAGCATGAGTTTATTTCAAAATTTACCATGACGATTTGGTAAACTTTGCTAATTTTAAAATTCACATTCAAAAGTGAAAGAGAATTGTCTTCATAAGAAAATGAAGCTGTAAAGTATCTATTCTTCATTAATGAGCAAATTAATGTTCAAAATGTATGGCTCATGAATTGCATGTTCTCTTATGCTATGACGAACTTGTAACAAAACATCGTTGAGTATTTGATGGCAACGACTGTGTGCTGCAGTGTTAGGGGTTATTCAGCCAATAAATTTTGCTATCGCTCAATGATTATTTTATGTTTCAAGCATTTCATAAAGTCACTGAAAGATTTCCAGAGTGGCTGCTTTCAACTACACAAATAGTTTTGGCTTACATTATACATCGATGCATGCAAACGAATCATCATCTGGAGCACTGACCATATCGCTCGTGGCCTGTATTCATGCTCTGGTTTGCGCAGAACCAATTTATGAAACTACAAAAAATAATCTACAGTGAAATTGGACAATTTTCGTTTCAGTTTGGATTGGCTGTTACGTTGGTAAATTACTAGAGCTTTAAGGCTGGGGATTGAAGTTTTAAGTATAAAGTTGAACCATATTGAATACACAAATAATAATAGAGTGCGAAAGCCGTGAAAGGAACTTCAAGTACCATCTCCATAATATGAATTTATATCGAGTGGGTGGGAATACATTTGCTATCAGTGTAACCCTGACTAAGAAAAAGAATTACGCTTACTATTGACAGAATATTAGATGTCTAACGCTCTACATTTTATATTTTCGATAGCTACTGAAAGTAAATCGAATAAGTATTAGGCGCATCAGATCTCCCATAATTATATTGATGAATTTTAAATGAGGATTAGAGAAAGGTGTTCATGCAAGAACACCTCTCTAACAATCCCACGCAGTCGTCCGCCTGATCAACTGATGTCAGTCCGTCCTCTGTCTGAACCAAAATTGTGGGTCAACATGCGATAAAAAAACGCAGAATATGAAACTTCTTTAAACAAAAATTTTAACTTCTACGTTACCGCGAGAGACAAATAGTATTGTAGAATAATTTAAAACATTGTTTTATGTTTGCCTAATTTGAAAGATTGATCAGTGTATTTTATTACTTTTTTGGCGAAATAATGAGTTATTTTACAACGTAGCTCACACTTCAATGCTCAAAAGGTAAAATGTATGGCTTATGATTATTTTTGATAATTTACTCTTTTCACGAGTAAATGCACAGTTTGAGTGCATGGTTGAAGTGACCAAAAATGAATCATGAGAACAAAATTGAAACAAATTGTGAACAAAAAATATTTTATGAGAAGCGTACAAATACTATTTCGTTTTAATTTTCACATGAATTCAATTTTTAGCTATGCTACAAAGCTTATCTAAAATTTTCGAAACTAGATCCCAGGGACACACGTTCATAACTTCTTAAACTGCATAAATATGAAATGTTTTAGATATACGAAAAAAATCTTTTACCGCGTTTATTCTGAGCAGCAGTTCATTTGTAATTTTATCAGTCTCTTGATTTTTCAATTTCAGTACCCGATAATTCACAAAGTAAATCCTTTTGCTGTTGAAATTCGCGATTTTCAGCTGTAAGCTTTTATTTACAGGGAAGTTATGAACAATCATCAGTAAATGATCCTTAATAGACGATTATAAATCCAGTACGTTCTTTTAATCACCCTGATGATGATAATTGGAATATCTGGTATAGTCTTTCTGCATAATAGTCTAAAATTTTATTTCTACTTCAACCCAATGAACTAAAAATAATCATTGCTAAGCGTCAATTCTGCTCGCTGCATGTGTGTTAACTACCATGGCATTTCCAGAATTGTGGAACGTTGCAGTTGGAAGAGTAGACAGGTTTTGTTTGGGGTTATTATTCAAGTTTTAGTTGGATACTGCTGTCACAAAGTAATTTCTACACAGAAATGATTATTTTTAAATACGTGAATGACGCAGACGTAATAGCACATGTAAGTGTAATTATTGAACAGGAGTCATGTCGTAAACGAAAGAAAATCAAAAAATCCCGTTTGTGTGGATTTTTTTCTTCCAACATATTCATTCACTGTGAGGTTAAGCATGTTGTGGTTTGAGACGTTAAATTTGACAAGTTATCAGGTTACTAGTCAGTGGAAGTAGTCAAAGTGGTCCACAATGTCAATTCTATCTGGTAAAATTATTCGATTATCTTGATTTATTTCTAATCATCAATCAGGAAAGTAGTGTGTAGATGTTTTATTTTATTTAGTGCTCACTTTTGTTCCTCTAAGATTATTTTAAAATATTAACACAGAAGTTAGGATTCTTATCAAACGATTCAAAAGAAAGCTATTTTTAATAGCTACCAAGGTGATAAGACGATTTTGTTTGAGATTGTGTGTTACTACGAGACTCGGATGAGTCGCTCAAAAAAGTGGGATCAGGTAAACTTAAAGGGATGAAAATAATACAATCACCTAAGAAAAAACTTGACAAAAATGTAGATTCTGAAGCAATTAAAAATTTCATCGGTAGGTTTGCTTACTCATGTTGAATGTTCATCTCCAGTCACACCATGACCACCAGATGGGGAGAAGGCGAGGCTGTCTCTCTAACTTCTATGGTTGGTAGCGACACACACAAAAATCAATTCAAAACTACTGTATATCTCCGAAAGAAAATACTCTACCTGGCATTGCTAAACCTGCATTAAAAGATAAAAGGTCAAATTGGTATTAGCAAAACATCATCAAGTCTATGTTATCCGGTTTCTGGGAAAATGAAGGTAAATTTCAAAAAGGAAAAATAAATACTTCTTGTGCACCAGGGCGTAAATAAGGTTTGTAGGTCAAATGCGTTTAATTGGTCTCAACGATGTATAATTCTAGCCAAATTCTAGTTGTTCAATATTTTATACGCTGATACGACACGAACTCATTAACATAAGCTTTAATATAGAGGGCTCACTTACTCTAACCATTGTAAAGAGAGACGGCAGCGCCACCTGATGGCCATGAGGCAACTTTTGAAAAAACACTGAATGGAACGTTGCAGAAGAAGGAAAATATTCATAAGTGATAACGAAGATTTCTAAGCATAAAATACGTCTTATATGAGCAACCGATAATCTTGCACTGCCAATCAGTAAGCAATAATGCACACAAGCATTTTTACAAGAAGGATGCTGCTTTATGATCAAATACAAGGCATACAGGAGGAGAGGCGCTTCCGATCTTCAGCTTTTGGCCTCTTGTTGCATCCTCGTATCTCGTTAGAGCTCTTATCCAACCAAGCATTTCTACAACCTTTGTATTTGAGAGGAAATTTAACTTGCCGCCGAAAGTAACGGACACAATAGCACACATTCAATCGGTATAAATGCTCTGTGAGCATTGTCACACTACGAATGGTATCAGAAATTAGTGACGTCTCAATGAACAGATGGCGATTACCTAAAAAATTACTTTAGAGGCATGACCCAAATTTTCACACGTTTTTAATATTCTAGTATATCCGTCGGATGTTGAATTCTGAACAATTGGTTTAGAATCATTAAATGATTCTACGCTGTATGTACGAGAAAATCATAATGCTATGAACTAGTCTTAAGGGATATAATGACTTAGAGAAATATTAATCACTTTGTTGTGTATAAAGTGGGTGCTTGAATCAGTAAATCAATTACTGAAAATCAACACATTTACGGCAAAAAATTCCTGGTAAATAAATTGATTAACGTCCGCATAATCTTCATTCAGGTCTGTACGAGGAGTTTTTGTAAATAATGCCTTGAGAACGGTTGATGTTGAAAAAGAATGCGCAAAACCTTGAACTGTATATTCTATGCCTTATCTCTCTCATTGCTTGAATGAACGATCAATACGAGTAAATATTTTACAATTGAAAAAAGATATTACGAGAGCAATGGTAATTACTTCCAGCTTGCTAGACTGTCAAAATATTTATGAGCATTGTCACGCTAGAAACTGAAATTTCTATTTTAAACTTTGATAAACTCCAAAAAAAAAGTTAAAATTCTATTCTATTCACCATCTTTCTCATCATTCATGAAATTGAAACTGAAAAATTGGGTATCAATCGTATCATTGTAGATTTCCACACGGAACTCCTTAAGTTTGATCTAAAACGCCAAAAGAAAACTTTTTTAAGGCAAACTGAACGTCGACCACACATTGCTACGACTACGTTTAACTTCCACATAAAGCTGTCTCACAAAATGACCTATAAAACGATTGTATTATGAAGGCATAACCCTTGCGAGAAGCTGAAAGCATCTAGACAAAAATACATCACACATTAAAGCGCTACAAAGTAACACAACTACTTAAAAAATAGATCCTGAGCAATGAAGGTTGCGAAATACAGTGGGAAACTGTCTGGTATACAAGGTGAAGAAAAGCCCGTTTTGAGTAGAACGCAGTGAAAGGTCTTGGTTATGATCCAACAGTGTATGAGGTATAAGCTATGAGATAGAATGTTAAGGGAAGCTTGTATGTGTAATTTAGTTTTACTTCCTCAGAAAGCCATTTTATTGAAGCTACTGCATATCATATTTATTTAATTATGGAATGTAGAAGTTATTTTAAGCAGATGATCATGCGTTGCAAGTAGATCCATCCTTTAAAATTGTCACAGATGAGTTCAGAGGGAGAATTATAATGCCTAGTACATGTGGCTAGAAGCTTACCACTACCAAAGTACGAGTATAATACTAAGTACATGCGGCTTCAAGTAAACGAGCACAAAAATAATCAACATTTGAGTCCTTTATATTTCCTCATATTGTTTTGTAGTTTTTTGAGTCTAATTTTAGTCATGGATACAGTAATATTCATGTAAGAACCTTGTGGAAGTGTCAGGTTATAGAACCAAATCAATTAACGAGGATAGGAACCCAATTCGTCAACGTCAGTGCTAGTGCTTAGGTAATTTTACCAATGACATGTTCGATATACGACCTATATGTTTCCATTTTTATTTAGTAAACGAACTGTATCATCGTGGTCATCTACCTCCTTAACATAGAAGTGTCAATGATAATAATAAAGAAACAGGGAATTCCACGCATGCATTCATGAAGTTGTCATTTACATCAGACTAAACTCATTTATTTGAACAATATGAGAATGTGAATAGCTTTTTAAGAACGTTGAAAACTGGGATAACTGTTATCTCGCTTCCTTCACTTCTAAAGTGACAAGGGGAGGTGAGTTATTCGAAATTCGTCCCCTTTTGTTTTGCGTTAATAAAATTTGGACCTCTCTTCTTATCCACATCGATAAAAGATACTTGAGAACACTCACTTTTTCTTTTGCACCTACTTCATATCCTGTACATAGTAATTGAAATGACTGAAAAAGCCACGACACACAATATACTGGAAATCAACGAACTCCAGCCCCCCCAAGCGATCAATAAGGAGCCCCCTTAAACGATAGACTACAGATTTAAATAGTCACTCGATTGCATGTTCTTATACATCACTCTCTGATGTGCTGCAGATCGTGACATTTTCCCCAACGTCAAGCCCTGACGGGATATACACTGAGTTATTAACATCATTGCTAAGCTGACATGCTACAGGCTGCACGATTCATGACTCTGATCCGTGCCTATGAGTTTAGACAATTTACAAACCTCGAAGTTAAACTAGATTAATTTCTGAGTAGCTTTTAAACTGTTTTCTTATAATGAACGCGAGGTAAGTGGCAGAAAAGTAGGTGTAGAACTGAATTCAACGTTATTACAGTGGCACAGTCATGATGATTGTTTAAGCTACTTTAAAGTGTGTGCTGTTTCATTATGTATATACCATTTGCATTGATAGGCTCACTATTGATGTGAACATGTTTTCCAGCATTGGGTAAACAATTCCCCGTCTTTCTTCAGGAAATCCAGGGTAAGCGCAGTAACATTTCGAAGATATCGCTTTCGAGCAAACGCGCAGTGCATGCTTCTATTCGAGCCTTCAAGTATGTATTCATTATACTGTTACGAGAAAAGCAAATACGTCTAACAGAATGCTACAGAAGAATATACTTAAAGAATATATTGCTAAGTACATAACTAGGCGACGTCGACTTTATATTTACATTAAAATAGCTCGCTAGAAACAACACATTAGAAACGTTTCTAGAACAAAGTTTTTCAAGTAGGAAACGATTTATGCTGAGAAGTGCAGATCTTATTGAAGCATTTTATTCAGCAATAAAATGCAGTGGACACAGTGACTTGATTATAAAGTGCCCGAAAAGCGTAACATACTTATTGAGGAAAAGAATTTCTAATTTTAAAACACTGATGAAAATTTCCTTGAAAATCTCGCTATATGTTTCTGGTGAATCAGGAATTATAGTTCATTTTTATATTATAATTTTTGTGATACTTACATTGTCGAAAATACATATATGTGATAAGTTATGATTCTAGAAAAGACAGAAATATTTTACTAACCGTACGCTGGAGTATAAATGGTCCTCACAACAATAGCAGTAATTTCTATGAAGCTTTTTGTACAGAATTGGGACACCAAATGCAGTTAAGCAAAGCTTACAAGTCATACAAATATTATATACGTTTGAAAATTTTTGAACGTCATTATTCATTTTCACGAAAACTACCATGGAGTTCAGTGTATGAATTCCCAAATAAACGTTCATATACTCATAACTTGAACTAACTTGAATAGTAGTGAGCTAATAATCAGAATGAAGACTATAGTAACATACATTACCCGAGTATTCATTCTACATTGCTATTCATAGTGTGTATGGATTGATGTAAAATAAATATTGACTTCCGTTATGAAACTCGCAAAATGCTATTTCTTCACTAACACACCAAAAAGTCTCTAGAATTGTTCCTAGATATACGAGAAACTGATTGTATAAAGAAGACAACGGGTTCAAAGTGCCCAGTATGTTGGTGAATGACTCCCAGATAAAATTGCCGTCTTTTTTGACGGTGCGCTTGCTGCATGCAAGGGGCACTGTTGCTTTCATGGAACTACTAGACTGAACTAGGCTAATTATACGTACCACAATTTACAGTGAACGTAGTAAAAAAGCTATGGAAATAGTGGAAAGAAAAACAATAATTTTAATACTTGTATGGAGAGTTTTTGATCGATTGTCTTTGGGATTGACCACTTCCTTACCCACATATGACGGTTTTTGTCGCTTAAGTGAGTACTATAGCAAAAATGTTGTGTGTAAGTATGGTGTGTGGCCATAATGGACTCAAAGAGGTAGAATCGAGGCACTGGAACCTCTCCTTGTATTTCTATCCTTAATTGCTTTCGTCATTGACCATCTGGAAACCAATCAAGCAGCACGTGAATTAAATTACGTTTTTATAGGTCGTGTGCGGTTTTCATTGAATAAGTGCTACATATTTTAAAAAGTTTAGCAGCTTAATTTTTTTTCTGATGAATACATAATTACGCTTTACTTTGGTAAATAACACCATAATATCGTGATAGATTGTGAAATAGGAAAAAAAGAATGAAAATTAAGTGTTTCGTAGAATGGTGCAAGAAAGAGTGGTTATCTAATAGACTAGGAATAGTTTTAACAGCAGACTGGTTCTCAAGAATATTTTCTCAGGTTATAAGCATACTTTTACGTTGTTTGCACCCATGATAAGTACTTCATTCAGTACTTTCTTTCGTGCTGAACAGTATACAAACAATTTTTTTTCTGCAAATTGCTTAATTCTGCAGCATTTACTAACTCTGAGAGTTTACAAATTTCCGTATATCTTGAGCAGGTTAAGGACCTTCTGGTAATTGAGTGGTTTTGAATATTTTGTAAGCGTTTGTCACCTTAATTTTAAATATTTTCACAGATTCGGTAGTTTCTTACCGTAGTGCATAGACAACACATCTATTTAAATTTTATTGTTCTTCCAGTTTCAAGTTTTCTTCCTATGGTGACAGCCACTGTTCCTTTCTAGTTGGGAATCACTCTGGTTTCCCTGATGAGGTAAGTGCACCAATACACGATGTTGAAGAAGGCGAACACCAGAGGAAATGTTATGCGAGAGATCACGTCGATTCTCTTACTTCTGCTGGGAAATTTGGAGAGCCAGGACCGACAACCTCTCCTGGGTTGCTGCGCCGGCATGTGGATGGCACACTGCCGCACCTTGTCGAGCGTCATGCCGTCTGTGTGCGTCCGCACCAAGGGCTTCTGCTGAAAAGGAAAGCTTTCATTTATTTTGAAGAATGTTTAAGTAAAAGTTACTATCGGAACTTCAAAGGTTTGTATGCATGAGCTAGGGATCCCCATCGAAAAAGTGTCCCAAGTTAGCGGCAACTAGTAGCCAATGCTGTACTTTACTCCGACTAGTGAAAATTTGTTGCTTCGAAATCTTAGCCATCGGGTGCAAATGGAATTGGAATTTGAAAATGCATGCAGCTTAATTTGCTGTTTCTTCTATGAAATCAACCTACAGAATTGCTATTGACTCCTTTGAAAGGGTTAGTTTCAAAGATAAATATGAGCTTTGTTTAAAGATTCCGAAGTACTCAATTGCAAACAAAAAACATAATGCCAATAAACTGAAATTAAAGTACCAGGTGTCGAAAGAACATTTGATGCATTTCTGTAAACACATATGATAATTTCTACGTTAAAGCCCATTCGAAGATTAGAACTCAACATTGATAAACATTAACAAATTTTTAATTGGGTAGAGATATATTCCTGTCTAAAAATCTTCTAACTTGAAAACACCGTCTTCTTCAAGACAGTGATGCTTTAATGATGCATTGTGAGGTTCTGAGAGAATTGGGATTAAATATTGAGTATTCTAGCAAGTGTGTCATAGAAGCATACATGTATGTATTGAAATGTTTATTATTCTCAAACTAAATTTGTGGTATAGAGACAGTGCAAATATATTATTTATGTGAGTATATGTTATTATACAGTATCAATTGTGTATATATGAACGCTTTCACATCTATGCTACTGAAAATTTAGATACCTTCCACTGCCATTGGCCTATGATAAACTTATTTAGCTGGAAATATCGGAGGAAAAATACTGTCAGTGCGAGGTAATTCCTCGTAAAAGTCATATCAAAATTTGCGTGGTGGTCTTCTCATAGCCCCAATTTTTGCAATTGAGCTTCTGCTGTTGACATGATGTGAACTGAAAGATTAATGTCTGAAACATGTAGGATATTTTAGATTTGATGAGGACTGTTGAAAGTTCAACGTAAAAACTCAGGAGATTGTGATTAGGATGATTCTGAAATATCAGAGTAACGCTCAAGAAAGTGAAGCATGTTTCAAAGTAGAAAGATGAAGTTTTACTTGTGTACAAAATTCAGCAGAAAAGTCAAAATATTCAATTATAACTCCCGAGCAGAGTTCTCAATGCCGTTTGGTGCAATAGGAGTCAAGATAAAACTAGTATTAGATAGATCTCAGCCATGATACGCTTATTTCAATGAAGCAAAATTAACTCCAATTTCGGCTGATGCATGATTTTTGATTCCTATTCTATGAATTAGATAGAGTCCCTAGTCCACTCTAAGAAACTTGTAACGCAATATTTGTCTCCACTTTTATGTACTCATGACAAACAAGGCCAAATTCCTTATAGGTATTGGGTGATCACGTGCCTCTGCTAGGGCATCTAAATGTTTCATGTTGCATCCTTGGATTTAATTGTGCTCTACCATGGAGATTGCGGAGTGTAGCTGACTATAAAACTACAAAATTTCTTACATAAAATCTTACAGCAGTTACCTCTATGCAGTGTATGAAATCGCGATATGAGGTTGATATCTGAAGGGTAAAGATATTTTTATTCTCGTTTTAGGATTCCAATCACTCTGAAAAATGACTTCATTATATTATGATAAGAAATAAGTAGTTAGTGAGAACTTGAAGGAATGAAAATGTGCCGTTATGTTCATGAGAATATTGCAGAGGAATGGCTCTAAAAACAATACAGACAATGAGCCTATTACTTTTTCTTATATGTCACATTCATGAACTTAAAAATGGAACAAAAATGCAATGGACTGTTCGAGGGGACAATTAAAAAAAAGACGCATGAAAATTCATAAGAAAAACTTTTTTTTACGAAAAATAAAAGCTAATGTTCAGTAGTGGAAAAACTTGGATGTTGATACAACTAAAAAAAGATGTTTAAATGAATGAACAAATTTTTCATTAAAAGTTTATTAAGTACTAAAAAGCTAAATTTTGGAGTAGCATAAAGTGACTATAAAAAGGCAAGGGTGGTTGTTTCTACCACTCGTCAAGACTTCATGCACTGAAAAATCTAATAATTTAGAACATTCATTTTTTATGTCGACAAGCTATGAATCATTTTTAAACATAAAGTATACATGCAGTTGACCAACAACGTAACTCTAATCTTAAGATTTGCCATTAAAAGTAATAAATCTTCACCGTCAGATAAACAATATATAATAGAATCAAAATCCATAATGACATTTGTTTCTGATTTATTTTAAGTGAAATTTATTCAAATAACTGCTAGAAAGTGTGCTTATACTTAAAGACATGCATATTTTTCCACACAAAGTTCTTTAGAACTTTACGTTTTTTGTACATGAAACAAATGAGCTCACGGTTTTGTGTTAATTCTGAGACCACATTTTCTAAATTTTTCAGGCTTGAAACTGGTGCTCAACTGCGCTTCACATTTTCTTCAGACATAAATTCACTGGATTTAATTCATCCCGATATCTATTTTCAGCAGAGAAAATATACGAGAAGAAATATTATCCTCACTATTAAATCCGTGAAAGTTATATTTTCCTCGTGAAAAAGTAGAAGTAAAATTCTTTTAATTTTTCTCCACATTTTAATTACGTTCAGTAATTAAAGGTTCAGTACCTAAGGAATTGTACAAAACGGCTGAATGATAAATTTTGCCAATTAATTTAATTTTCCACTCACCGCTTCTTTCTCTTAAGGCGACATGTCATCATCATCATGTAACTGTCGTATCGAGTAATATTGACATACATGTTTAAAGTTCCACGGGCAACTTCTAGCACTTCTTCTTCCCACCGTACTGCCAAATGAATTTTGATATGAAAAAAATGGTAATAGAAATTCAAGAGCTCAATTCAACTCGCGCTAAAAATGATGAACTGATTATAAGACATGCAGGCTACCAACCGACCCTGATAAGAAAAGCGTGGTTATGGAAATTCAACGACTAAATTCAACTTGCACTAAAATGATGAACTGATAATAAGCGAGTGAAGGTTCCAACCATTGGGAAGGTAGAGGGGTCCTCGAAGGAAAACTCCTCCCACTGGCGCTGTTGACGCCGCAGTTGGTCTCTGTGGAGGTCAGAGCGGGACGCGTAGTTCACAAGAGCAAACTCCAGCAGCGCTCCAAACACAAACGTCAGACAAACGCCCGTCCACACATCGATTGCCTGCAAAGTTACGAGAATGTTAGTGAGAAAATAGCGATTAAAGTGTAAGAAGCTACACATCGATTGCCTGCGTTGCTACGAGAATTTTAACAAAAAAAAACGATTTGAGAAGTAGAAGCTACATATCGATGGCCTGTGTACGTATTTACGAAAATGTCTATGAAAAAATAACGATTTAAGTGTTAGAAACTACACATCAATTGCCTGCGTTGTTATGAGAACATTCCAGAAAAATAAAGACATAAGTATACGTAACCACACATCGATGGCATGCGTAGTTACGAGAATTTTAGTGAGAGAATAAAAATGTAAGTATTAGACATATGTATTGCATCTACAACAACAACTCGGGCAGATTTTTGGTAGAGTAGTACTGTAACAGCATTTGTAGCACTATGAGGTTTCAAGGCAGTATCTATGTAGCTATTTATTTTAAGACCTTAAGAGCTTGAAACATGAATGCAAGCCACTACCGATTACTTGCAAAGCTATCATAGTATGGCGCCAAAACTAAATTTATAAATATTTCACTATGAAAACAGAATAAATAAATAAATAGATAAACAGAATAAAGTTGATGAATATAAAGGAAGTATTTTGGCCGTGATTAGGACACTGAAGCAATATTTATTGATATACGTTGATTTTTCTGAGAAATAACAGTAGTAAACTCTGTTTTGAACAAATTATACTGCTGCTTACTATAAATTTGCAGTTTGGAAATTAGAGTACATATCACCTGTCTTCTGGACTCATCAAACAGGAACATTTTTGGAAAGATTAGTAAGTTCTTATTAACAAAAGGTATGTATTCAAACAATAGATATAATATAATAAGTAAACAAAATTCAAACCAAACGTAACTATAATCGAGTTCTATTTAACACAAAAATGCAATAATAGAATTTTGATTGGAAATCAAACACCATGTGCAATTCAAGCTGAAAATTCTTAGCTGAAATTGATAAAATATTACACTCATAATAATATTACATATAATATAATATTATATATGAACTCTCGAGGCTGCAGTCTTGTCTGTACTGCATCAAACTACAAAATTTTAATTTTAACCTCAGATGTCATGCTTAACTGCAAAATGTTGGTATGCAAAATTTGTAGCTGCATGTTTTATTTATCACATCTTCTCGCCAAAATGACAGGTAAGTTATTGATATTTTGTTCCGTTGAGTCACGATGATTTCTTTATCGTTAGAAATGTATTGACGTAGACATAGCAAAAGACAGCTTTCCGTATTGTGAGCTTTCAACTGATTTGGTGCAAGCCTGGAATTAATTATACTGAATAACGGAGGAAAAACTATGAAAAGACCTTGATACAAGAGTAGCATGCCCTTGAAAATATTTTCCTCAAATTGCTGAAGTTATGAAATTAATTACACCGCAAGCTTTTAACAAAAATAAAATCTTCTCAACTTGCTAAACAGAGATTATTGTTTTGGGGTTGAAAGATTTCGTGCAGTTCATTGAAAAATATTTATTTTTCTCCTACTCATTCGCTCATATTTGTTTTCATTTGAATATAAATCGTTGCAACCGTCGGGGGAAATTCCATTGAATTATCAAGCAAACAATGAGCAAAATAAATCTTGAAGCTGGTGGTGAGCCCGGGGAAATCAGATGTTAAAAAGATTTAATTATTTCTGTGGGTGGGCGTAGTTTTACGAAAGATTTCTCAGCATCATAATTCACTTTTAAGATGGCATACTTTTTATAAGAGGTACATTGCATAGAAGGGGTCACAACATACGTCGTGTAGGAGGCATATAGCATGGAGGGGGTCACAATTGTGGAGGGAAACAAAACAAATTTAATGGAATGTTTTTAGTTACATGTTTTGCGTTCTTATTTGTTAGTGTGGTGTCAGTCAAAAACTCAACTCATACTGCCGTGCTTAGTTTCATGCAGAATTTATTTTTCTTGCACAGAAATAACTGTGAATAATATAAAATGCGTAACGTAGTCTACTTACGACATAATACCCAAAGCACAAACACCTAAAAATGATTTATATCATACGTCTGAGAGTTTTATCAGAACCAACCCTGGATTAGACGTATTTAAGAAGCATTTGCACAGAACCTCGCAGGAAAACAGTGCTCGAATAGTTGAAAACAAATTGACGTGGGTATGCATGCAGACACTTGAATTTAGAAGGCGAAAGTGGACTACACGACAAATTGAAAATAAACTTACAAAAATGCAGAAGCTAAACATACCGGTTGTGTTTGAGAATTGGTCTTATCAGTACACACTGGTCATCACAACGGTCATGGGTTGCTTACTTTTGTATAAGAGACAGGGGGCAGGGACTGGTTGATGCCGGAAGTCTGGGTAGCCATCGTGAGAAGCGTTGTGACACCAAGAGATACCCTCGCAGGCACGGAGTTTTGGTCGAGCCAGAAGCTCACCCACGACACAATGACGAGCATGCAGCACGGAATGTAGATGGTCAGCAAGTAGTAAGAAAACTCCCTCTTGAATAACAGATCCACTCGTAGGCATGAGTATTCTCCTGCAAAATTTTAGATGCGTGTTATCTCTTTTAAAGTTCTCACTTTAGTAATTCATGCAGGCATCCACTAGAATTTGGTGGGATTATTATAGAAAAATTTAAGATAAGATGGATTCAAACGAAATCTGATGGTCAAATGGTGAATTTAATTATTTGTTCCTACTTGATATATCCTGGAACACTGTACACCACGCAAAATAACATTTCCTTTATTCCTTCGAAGGGTGACAGATTCTTGGAAAGTTCACTCATACTGAATTTCAATTTACAAAGCTAAATTCTATTTTAACCCCTAGCTAGCATGTATAAACCTCCAGTGCTGTGCCATCTGAAAGCTGTGAATATTTTGCTTGGTGGGACATGTATTCGTGGCACATGTGTCGTAAAGTGTACAATTCGAACATTCTGTCATCAAAAGGGGCGAATCAACTCGTCCTTTTGCTTTCAAATGAAACGAAAACAGTCCTCATTTGCTGTGTACATAATTCCAAGCGTGCAGTCGTTTTAGGATGAAAACATTTTCGGTGAAGAATGTATCACTTCAGTAAAATGTCAGGAAACTACAGCAAAATTAAAAGCTGGTTTGAAAGTTTAATGTAATTTCTTACACCTTGGAATTTTTATTGAAATTTTTTATTTTTATTGAAATTTTATTTACATTTTTATTGAAATTTATTGATTATGGCGTAGCAAAGCCATAATCAATAAATACTGGGTAAATGAAGTGATTTTACTAAATAAAGGCTACTAATAATTGGTAAAATAGATGTCTAAAAAGTCGAACGAAGAATTTAATCACATCGATGTCTTGATGCAGTAGTTACTACCACGATGTGCACTCAAGTTAAAACCACAAGTGAGAAAAAACCTTGCAAACGGTAAAACATGCAGCAGTAGCTTCATAAAGTTGCTTTCTTTCAACATACTCAAAAAAACTTCCTCATAAAATGAACAAATTGTTTTTTATCAAGCTGCAAAATATTCAGATAACGTAACTCGGCATGTAACTCTGACAGAAAAGTTAAAAAGTGCCGATTTTTCAGCAGAATAGTTACTCATTTCATAAACAGGCTTGTGACTAAAAGGCTCGGCAAGGATCGGTTTGATGATATATGCTGCAGATGTTTTTAAAATCTCATACTTGTTCACAAAGTGTAAAGTGATGGTTCTGATGTTCATGATGGTAATAAATTTCACCATATAGGATTGTTGGAGAATGCCACTAATTTTCAATTCTTATCTCACTGTATTTTGTTAATCTAATTGCTCCTGATATTTTCTAGTAGAATGTTTGCAGTTCACTGGGGCAGAATACGCTCAACTCAGTTAAATGAGGGCTTTCAGGTCTGCATTTCGACTTGTGATGTTGCCACTTTGATTTGTGATGATGTTGCCACTTTGACTTGTGATGATGTTACCATTTTGATTTGTGATGATGTTGCCACTTTGATATGTGATGATTGGGCCACTTTGACTTGTGATGATGTTGCCACATTGAAAGAACAGTGTGTCATATATAGAGAGAGTGCACTAATTTAGCTAGCCGGGAGCAAGAAACCTGGGATTATTCTTTCGTGGTCAGAACTTACCTTTTTGAGAACAAATTCCTAACGATAAGAACACTCTTCTATGCAATAACACGGCACTGACGAATCAGTAAGTCAAGAGGTGGACTAGTTAGCCTAATTTTATTTTGGCCTTTTAGAAATTTTGAAGTAAATAGCTTACAGAAATTCAGGGTTTATTTAAGTTCATTTAGTGTGATATGAGAGCTTTTTTGCTGTTTCTAGCTACTTAAATATTTCTTCCTTATGAGGGAAGGGCCAATTACAGCAGCGTTCATCATAAATTACAACCACTAAAGTTTAATTCAAAAGTCTCTTACTAAGTTCCTTCAAAAGCTCAATGGCGATCAAAAAATCATTACTCGTGCAAATAGAGTGCTCAACCACATCTAAGGATTATATTTTCAAAAACGACTATGCAAGAATAAACAAGCTATTCGATATTAATTCAAAAAACTTACGATATTGATTGAAAATATTTGACATCCATTTATTTTACCATGTATTTCATGGGGATTAGCTGCTCTGAAATAACTATAAAATTTTTAAATTATAGCTATAGCAGGACAAAAAACTTACATGTGCATCATGAATGCAAAATACATTTATTCGCTGGTATGTATCTTGGCTTTATATATGCAAAATAACAAAGCAAAAGTCGCTGTGAAATGGAGGAGTGAGACTAATTCTGGTTTAAAAAAATGCAAAAAGGATTTCAAAGAATGGAAATTACTGAACCCAAGGGAGTGACTTCGTCTGCATTCGTTCTTTAAAATTCATGCTTATTTTTACCTAGAGGCAAGCTTTTCTCAAAAAGAGGAATGTTTTGCAGAATTTCTATATGCAGCCATAGTAAATTAGATATGACATTTTATTCCGTTTCAAATAAAAATATAAGTTGAAATTACAATACTGCTAGTGTAAGACACATACTAAAACATTTTTTTAATATTTTGAAATCGCATTGGTCCTGCACGGATAAAACGTAAATTAAATATTGAGAGTATTTTCCGTAGACCTTTTGGGATTATTGTAAATAAAATATCGAGAGTATTCTCCGTAGACGTTTTTGAACTATTACTAAGGGCCGCACCGCGAAATAGTAAATAAAACATTGAGAGTATTTTCTGTAGGCTTCCTAGCCAATTTGTTGAAGCCCACGTAACGCTTAATTGTCGTAGTAAATAAAATGTGGAGTTTTTAACGTAGACTTCCAACATAGTTTCACATACAGTACGTACGGAACATACATATGTATTTGTATGTTGCATTAGCATAAATCTAACTCACCTGCGATATTCAACTGTCATAAAAATACATAGGCAGCTCTGTAAGCAGTTTTGTTTTACGTACGAAGGCGAACTTTATCGATAAAAAAATGCACAAAGTGCATGTTGTGATAGGGCATACCAGAAGTACGTTTTTCTCTTTTTATGTATTAATTTGAATGGATATCACATTTGTCTCCTAGACTGGGTGACTAGAATTTAGAAATTGATCAACGGTGCTTCAAAATTCGAAGCAAGGCATTTGATTGCCAGATTTTCCTTATGACTGCACAAGCCGAGGCCGATCATAATAGGTTACTCAGAAACAGCAAAATTCTATTCACGTTATTGTTAGTTTTCTTTCACTGTTATCATAAACAATGAGGCTTACGTTGATAATATCCAGTTTCCACGAAAATGGCAGGGAGAACATGTATTTATATACATATCTTAAGGATAATCCTGAAAAATTCTGACATAGATAATCATAAGAGAGATTAGGGCATTAATTATTTTCCACAACATATTCACTTGATAAACTCCTCATGTTACAATGTCTGTCGTTTATACAGTGAGCTGCTGAACGACTGAATAAGCTCAAACAGTCAGTGAGTGATGAAGGATATTGAGAAATTCAACAAGCTATGCATTATATTTCTTGCAAGTTCTGCGCAACACCTAAGTTCTAAAACTCACTAATTCATTTCCAGGGAAGTAAAATATATTTTTCCCTATATTTTGCAAATAAGAAACGTTCAGTACTCCAGAGGAAAACCTGCCGTTCCCAGATCATGAAGTAAGTGAACAAAAATAAGTTTGTTTTTGAGGCAATTGGTTGTGTCACTCGTGGATGATGCGGCGGACTGCAGGTTGCCTGAAGTCATCTCGAGGGAACGACTGCTTTGGGATTTCGAATTTATAGGAAAACTTTGTGGCTCAGCTTCGGGGCACAGAAATCTAGGGCAATAAGGTTATATTTCATATAAAACAGAACGTGAGTTTAAAGCACATCGTTCAAAAAGTTTATAGATTATTGCTTTTGCAACATTCAATGCAAGAAGGATTATAATCAAATAAAAACTGGTGTCGGAACTCCTCTTGTGACAAAATTCCATTAAATTTAATGGTTACAGAATGCTTTCAAGATGGGAGTTTCCTTTCCAGGAATTTCCCTTTACTTCTGAGTCCTGATTCGCTGTGAAGTTTCAATAACTGATAAAAAATAGCAAACTAGCTACGGAATCATCAATAGCCAAGTTAATGTGATCATCAATATTGTAATTCATATTACCATTATTACCGTAATTCACGTGAACATCAATACCGTAATTCATGTGATCATTAATATTGTAATTCAGGAGATCATCAATACATGATTTTCGTGATCATCAATTTGCAAATTTATATGATCATCAAAATCATAATTCATGTGCTCATCAATATCGTCACCCATGTGATACTCAATATTGTCATTCACGGATTCAGCACTAATGTAATTCATGTGATCATCAGTATAGTGAATCATGTGATTATGAATATTGTAACTCATGTGATCATTATTCTTGTAATTCATGTGATCATCAATATTGTGATTCATGTGATTATCAATATTGTAACTCATGTGATCATTATTATCGTAATTCATGTGATCATCAATATTGTGATTCATGAGATTATCAATATTGTAATTCATGTGGTCGACCTTTTTGATGATGAGTGTTCGAGTTTACAGATCATGTGTGTTATTTAATTCAATTTTGTTTGAACGAACATGTAAAACATTAACAGGTTAGGAGGAAACAAAGAACATAAGTTTAACTCCATTTCATCATTTTGAATATCAAAACATTGCATAATTTTATTTCCATTTTTTAGAAAAATGAGCTAATTGGAAAATATCATAAAGGAAATTTTTCTGCAGAATGAGGAACAAAAAATACAACGATACTACATATGTAAATGTACGATGAGAAATGACTAAAACGCTCTCGAAATAAGAACAAGTCATCCAAAGTTTTGTGCCTAATGCATAAGCACTGTGTTTTTATCCAGCATCTTTGTTCTAGCTTCATCTTACCTGTGTTTGTCTTGCTGTTGCAGTATTTGGGGTAGAAGTTCTCTAGGGTAAAGCGAGGTAGGTGAAGATTGCCTGGAATTTGGACGGGCTTGTTAGCTAGCCACCTGAATATCAAGTCTTCAGTCGTCCAGCCATCTGTAAGTAGGCTTAAGTTGTAGTTACTGCTGCACAGCTTAGGCGAAATAGATAAGGAATATGGAAACATTGATTCTCGCAGAATATGAATTTTACTATAATTTGTAAAACTAGTAGAAAATAAATGATAATAAAAGGTACTTTGCAGTACTCTTTAACAGAGTGTGTGAGAAAGAGGCACATCAACACATCATGCGATGCTTCCTAGCTATACACTTAAAAAGAAATGTATAAAATACATTCACGCTTCAAGCAAATTCTGATCATTCAGGCTGTACGTTGAGGCTTACTCGTTGTGGCTAGAGAAGGAAAGTTTATAATATAATAATAGTGCTCATGCCTTTAATAGTTGTGGTATTATTGAATTTTTTAGTCTATCTACCTTGAAAACTCAGATAATCGTCCTGGAACACTGAAACGGAGGTTAAGCTGCAGGTAAGAAAACGATTGTGAGGATGATCTAGAATCTTATGACGGTTTTTTGTTAATCCTAATTGACTTTTATGAGATGAAGCGAACTCACATGAGGCCAGCAGAAGCTGGCACAGCTGGGTGTCGAGGGGGTACAGCTGCAGGTTCATTGGGCACGACAATGTCAAGGAAATCCTAGAGGAGAAATGGTTATTTAGTGAACGATCCTTGCGACCAGTTCCGATATAAATAAATTATACTGCACATTGTGGAGGCACAAATTGAGAGATGCAAGAAATTTAATGTTCTGCTGATATTAAAACAATGCTCAAGCCCTGGAATTTTCCTGACTATAGTAGAAGTTGAACAGTTCTTTTCTCTCTTATTTGGGTCTCGATAAGAATTTACTGTGACGTAAATAAAAATAATGTAGGTAATGCTCTGTTTATATACATAATGACAATCTTGTTGATATTGTGTACTGGTCAAATTATTAATAGTGAACAAACATTAAGGTGTAATTACTAATAGCGAAAATTAAGGTATAATTACTAACTGTGAAAATTAGGGAATAATTACTAACAATAAACATTGAGATATAATTACTGTCAGTGAACATTTGGGCATAATTGCAAATAGTTAGCATTACTATTAGTGAACATCAAGGTGTAATTACTGACAATGAATGTTGAGATCTGCTATAAACAAAAAATCTTCTCATCTTAAAATACATCAGCGGTTATAATTTTTTCATAACCTCGTTAATTCATCTGAGGCTATTGATAAGTTACTGTTTGAAAATGAAATGCAAAAAGGCTTCGTGATCAATCAAACGATAGGAACTATTGATTGCACTTAGTAATAATCATTCTTTTATCACACAACATTTGACTGCATAAATACTTATATTATTCTGAAGGTAAAGTTCATTTTAATTGGTGAATTTCAAGTTGACTTCACAGAAATGTAGTCGAAGACCACTGTTAGAACTGCAGGAATGTTGTGCGTTGAATACCTAGAATAATAAATACTTCAGATGAGATAATCGATACTTCAGTTTATTCGAAAAAATTTGGATGGAAGCAAACTTTAGATGAGTTTTGAGTTATGTAAAAATTGTAACCTAAATTATTGCCCTCACGTATTGATTATTTCTATTAATGTCTTGGGAGTTGTGTTAGAAGTGTCTGCTCTAGTCAGATGTCTTTGGTTTTTATGTGCTGTATTTTACAATTTCTTATCGAGTTTACGTGGCGATCTAGAATTCAAATACACGAGATATGATGAAAACAGAGTATTACTTGTTAAATGTGATTGCTTATGCGATAATTAATTGCATGTTCGTGATGCATGCAAAAATCATTAAATGCATTAGACAAAATTTACAATTCAAAATCATAACCGTCATAACAGACGAGAAATGCAAATAAGGTCACTAAAATGACACAACACTAACGTTCTACTGAAACTTCTACAGGGAATTTTAAAAATAGAAGAACAATAGAATAGCTTCGATGCCCTGAGGCTCTTAAGTGCTAAAAAACATGAAATGTTCATTGAGTGTGCATTCAGGTTTTAATTGGTTTGAGTTAAGAATAAGATATATATGTTATAACTAATATATAATGGGTACATTTAAATGTACAACTTTCTAGAGGAATGGTCTCCGTCCTAAAAGCCACTCTGCGCCAGCGAATAATTGCTATTTGTCCCTTCTTCTATTAACTTCCATTATATTGATTTTCAATTCTGTTATTGTATTTTATTCTTTTATATTAATTTTTCTATTGATGCTTAAGAGTGTGATAAATGGTGAGATTTCCATAGCCCCTCTAACTGACTTTGAGAAGTGTGGTATGTATGCGTAACTTGACGTCAGTGTCACCGATGATTTTTTCCTTGATGTCCCTAGAGCAGTGGTTTGCAATGTACGCCTTACAGAGCGATTATTTAATTCGTAAGGGAATAATTAAGATATGATTAATTAACATGCTTTTTTTCTAGTGAGCCTGTGTGAGTATGAGTGGGTGAGCGAGTTAACATTGATACGTACGGTGTATTTAAGTAAGTATACACAAAAATATCGGAGTGTATATATACATGTGTCATTGCGTGTGTATCGTATGTGTAGTGTAGCGCCATCATCACAATCATCACATGCCTTTCATAGTGGAATTAATGAATTGCCTTATAAAAGAGGGAACTAATGAACGTGTCCTTAACTCATAAGAAACTCATACGACGCCACACCAATGTTGCTTCGTCAAGAATCTATTGGTTCTTAAGTCATTCTTTTTAAACAGTGTATGTATCTTCCTTTGTGTGCTGTATAGCCGGTCAGCAGTGTTTTATCTAAATTTTGAATATTTTTATTTGTTTTTTTCATTATTTGCGTATTTATATTGCGAAATATTTTCATCTCCGTGTTTACGTAAACATCTCAAATTCTGAAAATTAATTTCGTTACTTACGATTTCTCACCTTTGCTTCATTCAGTCACAAACCCTAAAAAAGTTCATCTGGATTCAAAGAATATTTACAATTTGATTTGCTTATAATGAACGAACATCTTTCTTCTTTTTTTAACAATAATTCTTTGCAAAGAAAACAAAAAAAGAATATATTTTCACGAGCCTTTTAAAGCAAAAAAAAAAGTGGTTTGTGGATTCAGATTTAAGTCCTATTAAGTCTTTAAGAAAGAAATTTGCAAAAAGACTAAAAATAAACTCTTTTTCACTGTACAAGCTGTTTCTGTTAGTTATACTCTTGATGTCAGTTCTGAAATTTCTTTGAAAAGAACTGAATTTGAAAAGCTTCTAAGAGATAATAGAGGATATTTCCGAATAAAATTTCGGCAAAAAAGGCCAACATGGATAGAAACGTGTCCAACCGTAAGAGAGAAGCAGCAAGACTTCGACAACAAGAAAGACGTTGTTTGTCCGATAGAAAACTGATTCTCCTCCCCAGCCAAAAACTAATTCGTTTGGAAACAAATTATTAACGGGCATTGCACTAGTAATTTTAATTTACTTATCTTAATGTGAATTCATATTGTATATTACTCTTAGGAACCCGTGTTGTTTTGTAGAATAATGAAAACTAGCAGGACCCGCGAATAATTCGTGCTTAGTTCAGTAGCATGATTTTACAGGTAGTGAATAAATTAACAATCATTGATTATCTGATTCAATAATTTTAATGCCATCTTAGAAAATTAAATGAAACCACCCTCTGCACCGTCGGCATCAAAGAGTAAGCTCAAATTTTCGGAGTATTCTTGTAGGGGAGGAAGTAAAACTTATCCATTATGACAACAATTTAGTTGTTCTCTTTGGAATCTTAAGCTCCGCAAAATTGACATCGGACATCCATGGCTCCAGTGAAATGTATCTGGTGTTCCATATTATTATTATTTCGTCTTTCTTGGTATCTGTTTCTCCTGTTTTCTAGAAATTGCTGTCTCTCCACAGCATTCATATTATTTCGACTTTCTTGATCGCTATTTCTCATGATTTGAAGATGCAATTCTCGCTCCTCCTAACTCATATACATCCTTCGCTGTTGCATTCGTAGTCTGCTTCTATATCGAGTTGCTTGCCTTTCGTCTTCTCGCAAGCGCTGTCGGCTCCTTCTCTGTCGCTCTTTTGCTGCTTCTCTTTGTTCTCTTATTCTCTGCTCCATTGTTTTAGATCAAGGGTGGGCAAACTTTTCAGTGAAAGGGCCACGTTCAAAAATTCGCAATTTCATGAGGCCGGATAGTACAGGTTTACACATAAGTAAGGTATTGTCAGTATCACTGATACGTTTGCAGCACTTTTTAAAATTTAAAAAATTCAAAAATTAAAAAAAAAAACAAAAAATTTAAAAAATTCAAATAACCGACAAAATATCGAAAATTTAAAAAATTCTGAAAATTCAAATATTCAAAAACTAAAAAAAGGAAAAATCTTAATCAATTTAAAAAATTAAAACAAGATCAAAAAATAAAAACAACTAAAATATTCAAATACCTCAAAAAATTCGAAAAATTAAAAAATTAAACCATTTGAAAATTTACAAAATTAAAAACATTAAAAAGTAATTTAAAAAATGTAAAAAATTTAAACCATTTAAAAAATTAAGAAAGGAAAAATTCTAAAACCAAAACATTTATAAAATTCCGAACCCAAAGTAACGTAATGTAACGTGACCCGACCCCAACCGTATAATAGATACCGCAATGAAGGGTGTGACGCACAGGTACGATAGTCGTAAGCGTATTAATATATAGATAAGCGTATTAATATATAGATCATTGAAGTATTATAGAAAAAGTTCCATTCAAGTTGTTTTCACATTCATGCATTTCAGTTCTTTTCTATCTTTTGAAATTTATTTGCTATTTTCGCATCAAAAGAAGCAACATTTTTCAAAGTTCTGTTTTTTCCCTCTCTCTTCTTATTGGTACAGTCATACTTCGTAAGGTTTTTTATAATCCCTTCTTAATTTTTCCCTTAGAACTTTATTTGCCGTATGGTTTTCTTATTTTTATCTTTTACAGATGTCATGTTTTCTGGCAGCTTTTTTAAACCAAGCTAATAACCTGGTAGGCTTTTTCCAGGTGGGTTGGAGTTCACTTTTTGAGAAGTAAGAATTATGCATCACTTCGGGCCAGGATGCTAGAGGTGATCAGGAGGGACATCACGAAACAACGGTTAAAGACTGCTACATACTTTAGAGTCTATATTCTTTGTAAGCACTCAATTTATTTCGATATATTAACCCTAGGCTTCATTTCGATTACACATAATTGAGGCATCGAATTTTCCTCATTATCTTGTTAGTTTTGAATCTTACTTTCTTCGATTTTTACATCAGAAGAAAACAATCAATATCTGGGATACGATCAATTACGAGAAAATTTTTATCGGTCGTCGACATTTTCTGCTGAATAAAATGGTCTCACTGAAAGTTACCTTCCATGGTCGACTTTTATTTAACTCAGCACCAACTAGTAAATAATGAACATTGCTCAACATCAAGTACCGTTTGTTAGCAAAATCTTTTCATTGTGTTACAGCGCATTACAAAGTGCGCTTCTATTTGCTGCTGTTCATACCCAGGCATTTAATAAGCTATGCGTCAGAACCTCTGCTGTCGAGAAGTTATTGATTCCCAATTCTCACAGGCAAGCAAGCGCTAGTTTAATTTCAAGCTTGCGTGCGGTAGTTCATTTCAGTTTGTAGACCAATTGTTTCTAATTGCTTCTCCGTCTTGCATTAGCTTACTTCCTTGCGTAGGTCTTAACACAAGAGCCTGTGCTACCGTAAACGAGAGATGTCTTCTCTACAGTAGACGTCTGCGTCACGGAAATTAACAAAGATGAAGATGGTCGATGTTTAGAGAAGTGATGAGCGTGACTGTAGACGGGAAATCATAGAAATGAGACGACTATGTTACCGTACATCCCGGGAACATTTTAACGTTCATTTGACGGCAAATGTAAATATGTGTGTATAATGAAATGATATTCTATTCATGATAACACACGCAGATATCTAGGTCAGCTTTAAACAGCGGATACCACTGTCTTCAACTCTAGAAGCTTAACATAGTATTACAAAGTTGTGTTTCCGTTTGATTGGTGGAGGATATTTACCATAACATATTATACGCTTAGACAGAAAATAATGGTAAATAGGTAAATAGGTAAATAGGTAAATGGCTTATACAGAGTAATGTTTATACTGTCATGGAATGACAGAAGATAACACTTGGTATTTAGTTTCATCTGTGTATGAAACTTCACAGAAGAAATTCCTCAGATAATTCGACTCAACTAACCTCCCCACGCTTACTATCATATCTCACTGACTGATTATTTGGATGTATTAACTTGAGAGTTCTATAGAAATTTCAGTTTCAATTCGATGAATCATGTATACGTCTTTAGAAGGCGTCTCAAGGAACGACGATTTTCTGATTGATGATTTATATAAATGCTTAGCTCTGTACATCAAGTGAGAACGGTCGATCAATCGTTGATAATTAAAATAACTTAGATATCGTGGTCTTTGTTCTCAGCTCATTATTGTTTCGTATAAATTTATATGCCTTGTATTTCCATTGCTTTCTACACTCAAAGAATATATTTTAAGTGATAAGTGAAGTTGGAATCCCTTTTCACAAGTTGACAAGTTGCCTAGCCAATAATTTTTAATTTTA
This sequence comes from Trinorchestia longiramus, assembly GCA_006783055.1. Classification (NCBI taxonomy): domain Eukaryota; kingdom Metazoa; phylum Arthropoda; class Malacostraca; order Amphipoda; family Talitridae; genus Trinorchestia; species Trinorchestia longiramus. The sequence continues at coordinate 85,699 of VCRD01000822.1, read as the reverse complement.
TAATGACAAGTAACTTTAACATTATTTGTCATTCATTGGGAGCGGGAAACTGACGGAACAATGGCCAGTTTTTTAACACAGGAATGTATTTCAACCAAATAATATGCGGCTAATTTTTATAGGTAAGTTATTGATTATTTCAGTTTTTTATCTTTCATCTCTATCTCTCGAAAAGTAAATAAGAACGACGATGAATAGATTTTTCACAAAGAAAACCCAACGTCTCAAAATTTATTATCGGTCCTGCGACATATTTTTTCCAACGAGTGTACCAAATTTGAGACAAGGTTTCCTGTGTTGCACTACGGGCAATTATATCTTTATGTGACCCACTGATACAGGATGCCACTACACGGTTCATCACGACAATTCAGGCACAATAAGCAAAGCATGAACCGAGTCGGTGACTCTCTGACCTGATGCTGTAGAGCACCCCTCCGTCGGGGAATATCCTGAGATAAACATTAGGGAGGATGATCTCATGAAAGTGGCCTGTCTTTTCGTTCTTGAAAAATAGATCTGGCATCCAAACCTTGTCTGGTTCCGTCAGCGTCAGATATTTTATTCCACCTGGAAACGAAATGTTAGAATATTCTAGATTTTGTACATGGAAGCATACATATTTCATGAAGTTACAGTCTGATGGTGGACAAGCCGGGCAATAATGTATGACTTCAAACGTGTTAACACTGTAGGGATTATTACACAAATAATGATATGATATTTGATTCATGGAAGATCTTATTTGCTTACATTTCAAGAGTGCTAAATTTTTTCGAGACATTTTTTCTATCGAGACTCATAGTGCTCAACCTAGATTATGAATAATTAAAAAAATCCATCTTAAATACTCCAGTGAATTTAAAAAAACAACAATATAGACGCATTTAGAAGTTAAGAGTCTCTCAAATAATATGCAGTATTATACAATCATACGTGTAGTTGGGTTGAAAAGTAACACGTAGTACACGATTGTTACCTCCGATGTTGTTGTAGCGCAGGCGTGGGTCGTTCCATTCTTCCCTGAACGTCAGTTGCACGCTGTACTCCTGTCAAGTTACCGTCACATTAACATAAATTTAGGCACAATATTTAATTAACAAGCAACTGGAACTTCAATATTTCTAATTATCTTACTGTATTTTTGCACTAAATTAAAATATTCAGGAAATCTTGCATCAACAATGCTAAATAAATATGGTGCGTGAGGAGCATTATTCGTATGTCTCAAACGAAAGTATAATTTCTTCAAGGCTACTATGGATGATCACAAAATTTTACTAAGAGAAACCATGTAACAAATTTGACTCTGCACTTTTTCTATTTATTCTATGTCTGTAGCAGTATAATCTCTAGAAATGTTTGTATTAGTGACACACGTTCTCCCACAAGCATAAGGGATGAAAACATTCAAAATAGTGGGTGAACATTCATAACAACGTGCTGGAGTGCTTACATGCAGTAAAATATTTCACTTACCTTTGTAGCAAAAACTCTCAGTTGGTGAAATTCTACTTACTGCAAAGTTCAGGAGATGAAGTCACATTCTGAATTAAGGTGTGTGAAACTTGCTACAGGTTCTTCTGTCATGCAAACTCTAATACATGGTCATAAGTTGAAACGTACTAAGCTAACTCAGTCTTTCGTTTAAATATTGAAATTTACTGGTTTCATCAAAAACATGCTGCAGGTCCACGTTGATGCCTTTATCATGCGACGGCAAGTCAACCAGTACACAGCGTATGTGAGATGTAACTTGGAATGTTGTACTTGAATAACTCATGAAATTCTTAAAATATATGCATGTGCAAGCAACAGTTTTTTGAAGCGTGTATTAAAAATCTAAAGAAGTATTACTGGTTTTCTTATTATTTCAATTTTGTCAATGAATGCAAGAGTTTTGCCTGTGTACTAGTGTATGTATATTTCATACCATAGTCTTATGCTCGCATAAGGAATGCACATTTTTACTTTAACGTGGTGTTTGTAATGTAGTATCAGTAATGTACAATGAGATAAGACAAGTATTTAGACAGTTCCTAACCTTTATTTTATGTTATTTTTCAAAGAAACATGACCGTGATATGCACTCTGCGCCATATTTAGAATAGAGTCTATTAAGCAACGAGAGAAATTATGTTTACGTAAAAAATTCGAGGGTAGAATACAAATGTTTAAGTCATTCATGCACCGCAGAACCTAGTTCAGAGATATTCATTATTGTTAACATTATTTCTTTATCATCAACTGTTCTCACATGCATGGACCTCAAGTTTACGCTCAATGTAAAATATTCATGATATTTTGTTAATTTCTTCAGAAGAAGACACATAGTACAAGTTTTGCTTGAGAATCTCTTGAAAACGACGGGGATGACGAAACGAAAAGAAGTACATACACAAGATGGAGTTTACATTTTAAAATCTACACTTCAGTCTTCATGATTAGCCAAAAGAATAGAATTTACGCTTCAGTCTACATGATTAGCAAAGAGGATGGAATCTACATTTCAACCTGCATGATTAACCAAAGGAATGAAATTTACATTTCAGCATACACGATTAGCCAAAAGAATGGAATCTACACTTTAGCCAAGATGATTAAACAAGACAATGAAATTCTAAAGCGGTGGATTCTGAAGCCTGTAAAGGTGCTGTTGCTATGAACTGTCCGATTACAGTTCGAAATTTCTGTTCAAATTTTTTTCATGAGCTTTCGGTAATTTGAAACTCTTTCTGAAGAAAAAAAGAGAGAAAAAGAAAACTTTATTCCACTTAGGTATCCCTAAAACATACAATGGGTGGTCAATTCTTAATACTAACATCTTAAAACAAGTGATCATGCTTCCAGAGACTGTTCCTGTTCATCTTGTGAGTTGAGGTAGAGTCTCGTAGGGACACGTAGCAATCATCTGAAAGTTTGAGAAAATTGTCCGTTTGAGTGAAATCCGTCAGTCAGTCATCTTACCTGGTCCCTGCAGAGAAATTCTAAGGGCTGGTCAGTGTTCGAACACCACAGCACAAGTACAGATCACCAACCGCTTGGATACAAAGGTTAGCGTCAAAACTTGAGAAATGGGTGTAGCTCGTTTTTTTTTTCGAGACAATAGCAAACAGTTTGATGACTGTAGTGCACCATTACATCGTAGTAATTTTCAAATATCTCATTCAAATGGCGACCCTACTGATTATGAGGAATAAATACTCTTCCGAAATACTAAGTTACCCCGTTCGTGACTTGATCGAAGTAAACAGCCTCTTCATCAACCAGAAATGCCTGCATCCAATGAAGATCCTTGTTCATAATAATTTCTGATATAGATGGGAAATTGTTCAATATGAACTGGTATTCAAGAATCAAGAAGTGATTGGGGAAGTTCACTGCCATCAGACCCATGGAAATAAGACATTTCAAAATGCTATGCGGCACAAGCGGCTATCAGGTCGAGAAGGGACGTGATTGTACTTCATCATAACAGTGCTCCGCCTCACACTACACCAACTACAGGTCTTCCAGGTGTATGTGAGGAGAAAATTCATGATTCATTCAAGGTAGTCATTGGATATCTCTGCATTTGACTGCATTCGCTTGCTAAGTTTGTAAATTATTTCGATGGATAAAAATTACGACAGTGAAATGAGTTAAAAAAGGTTAGTTTATAATCCCAGTTAATATTTCTATCTAACAGGTTGGATAAACGTGTTAATAAAAAGTTTATGGACAAAATCGTAGATGTAGAATAATATAATGATGATGATTTCCCGTAAATAAATCAGATACTTTTATTTTTACTTTATCATATGGTAACAAGAAGTTTATATTGCCTAAGCTTAAAAAATGCTGCGAAGTTAGATGATGAAATAACCCAAAATAAGGAAATTAAAGTGTATATAGCAAATTTATTGCGGATACGAAGCCAGTTTGATTTATTGCGCATACGTTTTTACTACAATTTCAGGACGACGATCTAAGTGAACATCTTTAAGAATAAAGAATCAGGCAGATGAAAGAGGAGTACGTGGAGGCGCAGGGAAAACTTCCATTGTAACAGGTGGAGGTCATTGACAGGCAATGGAAGACAGCGTCTGTAGACAGGGTCATTCATTGAATCAAAGACGATGATTCTAAGGTCGTCCAGACGAAGTGTTTGTCTATTCCACTTAGGTTGTCCAGTGAGATAGTGGCCTCATTATGTGTTCTGGTGGCACCTACGTGATCGTTAATGGGCTGCTGAACAGGCGTTCTTGTGTTTTCCACTCGAATGTCGGGTGTATGAAGGTTTGTATGAGCAACTTGAATACTGGACCTGTGAAAGTGAGTGTACGTGTACTGGATACCAAACCTGTAAAGTTTATTTTACAGTACATGTACTGGATAAAAATCCTCAATTATTTTCAAACATTTATTGTTCTTTTCAAACTCTATTGGCCTTAAAAATCCAAGCGGAGAATTCATATAAAATCGTAAACATGTACGCAGTATTTTCATGTACCCCAAGCTATTTGCAGGATTCATTTTTTTCACTATCTTGTGAAAATTGTTTCATTTAATAACTGTGCTGTGCATGTAAGTGTGATAATCCACAACTGGTAGTCTGAGAAAAAGGTTAAACGAATAATATCATTGAATTTTGTACTTCTTCCAATTCCTCACAAAACAAACTTCTTCATGACTGCCAGTCTTGCTCTCCTTGTGAGTGTTTTTTCTCTATCGAGGGTGTTATTTTCAAGGCACCTAGATGACGCTAATAGATGCTGTTGTCAAGGCACCTAGATGACGCTAATAGATGCTGTTGTCAAGGCACCTAGATGACGCTAATAGATGCTGTTATCAAGGCACCTAGATGACGCTAATAGATGCTGTTGTCAAGGCACCTAGATGACGCTAATAGATGATGTTGTCAAGGCACCTAGATGACGCTAATAGATGCTGTTGTCAAGACACCTAGAATATGATAATAGGTGTTTTTGACACGGCACCTAGATGACTCTAATAGGTGCTGTTGCCACGGCACCTAGATGACTCTAATAGGTGCTGTTGCCACGGCACCTAGATGACTCTAATAGGTACTGTTGCCACGGCACCTAGATGACGCTAATGAGAAAAAAGCGGCCGCATGCATTTACGCTTTGCTGTTTACACTCGGACCATTTTTCTTTGTGGGCAGACCCAAGTAAATAATTTGTAATTTACTTTGCTATGTTTCTGCAACGAAGAATGTTCGAATAATATTGAGGTTAAAATATTTATTGAATGAGATTACCTATTTCAATGGGAAGTTTCGAAGGAAAATATTTTAATAAGGACTTAATGTAATGTTAGATGAATTACTTTCACAGTATGTACATATATTATATTTATGAATGGAAAGAAATAATGAGCTAGAAGTTTATAACCATTTAATTTCATCTTTCAATATTTTCTAGTTGGTATAGCAGTTTCTTACTTTTAGTTAATCCTACTTTTAGTCCACTTGATGCTAATTTCTATGAAGATAGACCAGGCATTGATGGAATAACTCATTATTGAAGTGCAGCATCTTTATCTGCAAGTAATTCTTCTATGGACTTTCATTGGAGAAACCCACCAAATTTACGACACTCGTTTCCTAACAGCGTAAAGAAAGTATAATTGATAGTTGATAGCTCGACAGTGATCATAATGTTGCAGCTCTTGATTTAAGAAATATACTAGCAGGGAGACACTGCATAGGTGGCTCTTGTATTTCTGGGTCACCTTCGCCCCCGGCACCAAAATTCACGTCCTGCTCATTAGTGGATCTGTCACAGCGGACTCCGATTTTACATTGTGTTCACGGTCCATATTTAATTAATGTTGAAGTATTAACTATGAAGTCAAAATTAACATTAATAACTAACACCAGTAATACTAGTAGCATCAATACTAAACTACTTTTTCGCCAAAAAAAAAATTGTTTAAATTCGACAAATTCCGAGTCTCGTTTTCTTTCTCATCCGGGTCGTAGATTCTAAATCATCCAAGGAAGATCTGGAGATTTATTACGGTACAAGTATGCATGCAAAGCTGATTATTAAACAGTGTTTACATTCTGAAAAACCCGAGATTTTAATGACACAAATGAGCCCAGTCCCGTAACGGTCGAAATCATAAACGATGATTGCTTTGTTATATGCATGCCTGTGTAAAGAACGCAGCCAGTTCAGTCACACGTATGCCCCACGACGCTTCTCTGAACCTCAGCATCAGACGGTTGGGCTATGTGCTGAAAGGTCCAAAATTCCAAAGCCAGCTCTGTGCTGCAGCCCGGCTCCCGTTTGATGCCGTTATATGCGTGCCGGTTGCTGACGGCAATCGATCACGACTCTGCAGAATATTGCTCAGCTTGCGCCAAAATCCGGACACCTTTTGCAGCGAGCAAGACTCCCAAAATTGACAGACCTTGCTGAGGACAGAGCTCTTTATATTCTAAGCTCCTTTTTGATTTACCAATTGGCTTACAGATTTGCAGTATAAATCATGTTCCTCGCCAACTGAACAAAATGTCGTCATTTGACATTCGCTGAAAAAATATCTCGTTTTTCATCCTTGAGCTTTATTCTTTTACGATGATAGTTTTAAATTCTTTTTCAGAATATAATTTTAATGCTACTCTCATGTTAGCTAAGAAAATTATACTTTGTTCAAAGACATTATAAATTGAAGTATTATAATCATTCACACTCGTTGCAACTAAAGAAAAAATATTGGAAATATAAATCCGAAGTTAAGTATACTCTTTTATGGTTTAGAACTCTAACATGCTTGAAGATGAATTCCAGATGCAACGTTTTGGTGGCTATTCAAGTGAACATTTTATAAAAGAGCACCCACCAGATAGCATAAACCGAAAATACTTTACTGTACGAAAATCCTCGTTTAATTATATTATTTCACGGATATCAAACTACATTTTAATTCCTGCTGTTTCATATTATCCTTTTCGAAGCCTTCGTCCGAAATTTAAATGGAGTTACAAGCATTTGTTTTGTCATCATATTGATGAATAGATCACAAAGAGGGAACTCTTGATGGAGGTTTTAAAAATCGCAGGACCTTGAAGACAGAAACTCAATATGTGTTAAAAGGTTGTAATATTTGACAAGCAAATAGTCACGGGTCAATTAGTGACTAGCATGGCGGTCCTCAGGAACAGGCAGCCCGATAACCAATATTTATCCTGCCCTCAGCCCAAAAATAAAAAAAAACATCCGTCTTGATGGTGAGAGGTAGGACATCGTTTTTTTTAATTTCAACATTAGTTGCTGATGCTGACATTCCTCATAAAGAAATTTGTAAAATAATTTTTTTATAGAAGTTGTACGTGCCTAATGGGCTTATATATCAATCTCAGAACGAGCCTAGATTTATCTCTTCTTTTTATACTGTGCGTGCTGCTTGAAGACAAACGCGCTACCAAAAAAAGAGATTAATTGTTCTTCTCAATATTGAAATGATTCACCGCGTATTTATTTCCGTAGATGGTAATAACTAGCCTGGGAATGAAAAAATGATTTTATGAGTTCTAGGCAATAGGTAATTTTAAGTGTCTCATTATACACACATTTTCAACAGAGATAATTAGTCTCTCATGTGAAAAACTATGCATGTGTGCTTCCGCAAGCAGACAAAAATATAATTTCTGTTTGAAAAATCTGACAGAATTTCTTATGAAAGTTTTTAAAAATATGTATCATTTTTAGAATCGCAAACTTCATGAGGGTGACTAATAGGCACCAGCACATTGAAAGTTCCCTTTATTTAGAAAATATACGAAGGTTTTTATAAGCGAAATTTGAAATAAAATTATTAATATAAGTGTCCAGGGCAAAAAATATTGGAGCTACATGGGATAAAATTTTGATGGCCGCAGCCAAGGCTGAATGTTGAACATTATATTTATTAAATGGCGAGTGAGTGTAGTATGAACGGTACTATAAGATACAATACTTAATTATGAGTTAATAAAGGTAATCCAACAATCAAATGACTGTAAATGGACAAAATCTGCAGCTACTCAAGTAAAATGATATTACTGCGCAGTTCTTGCTATAAAAGCCGTCTCTAAAATATTCCGTATAAAGCCATCAAACTGTACAGTTTTAGTGTCACCACACCTTCGAATATGCCGCAGAACTTTATATATTCAAAACATTCCGTTTTTCTCCTCTCTTCTATCAACCAAAAGCGAAACCCAAATCTGTAAATGTATGTATGACCCGAATTGCAGAAGCCACGATATTGGAGAGCACTCATAACTCCAGAGCCTGCGACACTGACTCCACTTGCGTTGTGGACAACCTTTGCGATGTCAAAACACGGCTTGGGACATGCAGGACGATCTTTCAAATACCTACAAACACTTTCTATTGTGAGCACCTGCGAGATCTGCTCCTCTGCTCACAGGGAGAAATGTTCTGCGCATAAAATACTTTAAGTTTAATTTTATGCAAGGTTTGAGGGCCGCTAACTATATTGGTAGAATTTGATGGCGGAATTGATAAAAAAGCCGCATAAATTTGAGGGGATTACATAAAAAAATACAGATCATTTACAGAAGGTACGATGACGAAATGACCGCTATATAATGACTTGAAGATGGTTTTCATAATACAAAAGATTCTCGCACCGAGAATAAACTTTTCATACACCCAGGAAGAGTACAGAACTAGACCATTACTGACCCGAAAACGTTTAATAAAAAAAGAGCAAAAAATTGTTCACTCACCAAGTCTTTTAGCTAGCAAACAAGGTTTTGACTGTGAGATCCCTGTTAAGATGACATGCACTGGAGCAGAAGGTTGTTTGTATGCTGCTGCAGCTCAGCGAGGCACCAAAACTCTGACGCACACAGCAACCTCGGGCTTGCGACGGCTGCTTTGATCAGCGAAATATGTGCAGGGACTGAGAGCTGGCTGCTACTGGAAACCTTTACGACGTCATTTCAGGTACAAACTTTTATTACTATACAGTAAAAGCTTGGCTGCTTTCTAATACAGTCCTGTTAGGTTGTTAAAAACCCTGACATATTAAAGTCTCCGTCTGTGCCCAGGTAGACATTACTTTAGCAGTGATGCAGCAAGTCGCAGTTGCGAGCGTGCAGTGCTCATTCTAGCTAATTTTTTTATCTAAATTTGACGATACAATCTAATTTTCAAGTTTTAAACCAATATTCCAGCGGCCATTTTCTCGTTTCAAATTGGGTAACGTTTGTTTTACATCCATTTCTATAATGTATTCCAGTTAAAAAAGTTCTGAGAAACCAGGGAAAAACAAATACGCAATAAGCACACAGAGGGGAATCCTAACTTGTTTCATTTGCATGAGTGTGCAAATGTTGTTTCAAAACTTGTTTCAAAACTTGTCTGCAATAAGCAACAGCACGACTTTTTGTAGCAATTTCTAAACCGTTATTGCAAAAGACGGTGTCAAAATTCTAACTCTGCTAAACTATAAGGCTGAGTTTTATTTATTAGAAGCTACTGAAGATATTCTGAGAGAGGGCTCGGAAAAATGTGTGTGTTATCTCTCTTGGTCTGGAAAGAGAAAATGAGAGGTGCTGCAGCGACGGCAAAGCGTATTTGAACTTTGTGCTGAGAAGGTCAAGGTTTCAAGTTTGATTATTTTATTACATATTTATCGGATGAATATATTGGTGGTCATATAATAAAATTTGAATTTCAAAACTTGTGTTTTTACAGAGTTGCTCGTACATATGTATAATATTTTGCAGATATGAATAATAAATAAATGTATTATTGGTTTTAACTAGGTTTGTGATTTGACAGATAAACGAAAGAATTACGAGAACAAAGAATACTGTTGAACTTTAGTCAAATAATACTATTATTTTTCAAAACACTTGCTATTTTGATCAGAAATAGAAGTGTTTTCTCAGAACTTAGACAAGGTTAATCTTTCGTTTAGTAATATATAATTTCACGTTCTAGGGATAACATTGAATTCTATGTAGCGGTAAAATTCTTGCGGTAACATAAAGAACGAATAAAATATAATTTTGAGGTATGATTGCGATACTTTTATTATCTTTACAATTTTTGCGAGGAAGTATATGATACCATTCACGATGTAAGCACTACGGCTTAGGGAATAGAAGACATATATTGCAACAAAGCTCTTACGCGCATCACCATCGCAGAAAGAGAGTTAAACAAGAGTATGAAACCAAAAACTCAAACTGGGTAGTAAAAACGTTGTATAAGTTTAAAGCACGAAGAAACTTGGCTGCCTACAAAGCAGCAGCCATGAGTTGTGCTCAGTCTCATGGTTGACCAAAGCTTTAGGATCAAGAAACAATAATTTCTCTGGTCAACAAACTGGGAAAGAAACAGCTTCAAACTATGCCTCATTGTGTCATTGACAATATGTCGACATCTGCTGCAACGTGGCTGTGTGTCGCGGTTTGAGTCACATTGGAGAAAAAATTTTGGGAAATAGTATCCGACTTCTGTGGACAAGCTTGCTCCTCCCAGTCTTGATTCCGACAGCATCTCGTTTGCTTGTGGTCTTGGTGTTATCTGTTGTAAGTCCATAGTCGATTGCCACGTTGTGGAAAATAGTTCAGGTAGACGTCGATCTTATGCTGGCAGGAAACCATTGAGAAGTTGCGGTGAATGCCGAAAGAACGTGAAGTGTGCATCTGAGGGCTGGGTTGAAGAAGTTAGGGCCCATAACACCTCTTTGACAAGCCCGACTATCTCAAGTCCTACCCAAATAACTTGCTTGCCTGCGGGCTGGATTTTTGGCTTTGTCTTCAACAACATGGCATTCTTTTTTCTCCTTAATCTACTGCGGAATTTTCACTGTTCCTTTTACCAACTTTACTGATGAAGAACTTCGTTTACCAATTTTACTGATGTACAACTCCCTTTACATACCACGATTTACTGATGTTTATTTTTGGATTATTAGTCCAAATCTTAGGCAAGGATGTTTTGCATAT
>VCRD01000822.1:36874-66587 GCA_006783055.1 Trinorchestia longiramus | reverse complement strand
GGTGAGAGGCTGGAGACCAGTAGGGGAGAGGCTGGAGACCAGTAGGTGAGAGGCTGGAGATCAGTAGGTGAGAGGCTGGAGACCAGCAGGTGAGAGGCTGGAGACCAGTAGGTGAAAGGCTTAAAGAACCACTCGCTCCTCTAACGTGGCTGCTCACTCTAGAAGTAATCTGCTTCCGAGTATCGGGCTGCCCAACTTTCAGCTCTGCTGGCAGCTGAAACTTTGAGGTGGCCTGTGCCAATTTTAAAAATTTTCAGTCTTTTTGGTCCCAATCCTAAATTTTTTCTTTGGACGACCAAAGACAGCTGTCTATTGAGGATCCTTTTTGACAGACGAGCAGGACGCAAAGGAATCGCAGCCACATCCTTAGACATATGAACTCAATGCTCGGTATACCAGCTCTTAAGATTGAGTAATAGGCCATCCATCTCACCAGGTGAGGCCGAAAATCTTTTTTGTGAACTGCACTTTGAAATCTGCAGAGTTAAGCATACATTCGACATTCATGGCACGATAAACGTATTTATCTTAAACTATTTTAATTTTAAGCTATTTAAACATATGTTATCCATAGAAAATATAGAATTTTGTTAACACCAAAAACTTATAAATAAAATCGAATGATAGCGTAAATAATTGATTTTATATATTTCAATGTAATGATAGATAATGAAGACACTGCATAATATTTTTAAACCCAAATTTTGGGAAATTAGTTTCGGTCCAAGTAAAAGCGATTGGTAAATCACGGTGGTAAATTAACACTTTTTCAAGTAGAGGTGGCACGAAGAAAATTCTTCAGGTTGTACTTTTTCATAAAAATATCAATGGCTACGTGTGCTTCTGTGGCTCTTTCTTCTTAGATTGCCCAATATTACTACAGTATGGTCTGGTATTGTCTTAAAATCAGGTACATAACAAACAATAGGGAGTTTCATTCAGAGTAAGTAGCGTCTGGTTCTTCCGAGTTGATTTTGTTCATATCTTAGGCCACACAGTACAAGATCAACTATGTATGGGCGTCAGAATTTTTGAAACAAATGCAGTTTTGTGCAGTGTATATATTTTCTTATAAGGTCACAAAAATGATGATATTTTTCCAACATTTTCCCTCTGTACAATCAACAATGAAATTATTTGCACACCAACCAATGTTCAATACCTTTAGTATTTCTTAGAATTTAATGCTCATATGATTCCAAACTCTTTACTGGTAGATAATTTAAAACATGAAATCAAAATTCTTATTCCGTTTTTATGTTGACAGATTTAATTTAACAAATTTAACACGAATAGCATGCAAAAAAATTGACCACAATATTTGTGAAATAAAAGATCTCCTAAATTTTGTCAAAACTTCTTCAGTAAAGAAAATTGCTTTTGAAATGAGTACTATGGGCTGATGAAATAAAATTAAGTTATTTGGAAATAATGATGTAAACAAGATTTGGTATCAGACAGACTAGGCCTTTCTCCCTAAGAACCGAATGACAAAAGTTAAACATGTAGGTCTTTGCACGATGTTTTCGGGTAGTTTCAGGTCAAGTGGGACTGGTATTTCAATTGCAAGCAAAAGAGTAATGAAATCTGGTAACTACATCAAGATACTGAATAAAAACCTCAAGGTATTGGCGTAAAATCTTGAGCTCGGCTGGCAGTTCAAATTTCAGCACGTCAATGACCGCAAACATGCGTCTAAATCTGTGACTGCGTGGCTTCAGAAAAATAAAATTACAGTTTTACCATGGCATTTGATAAAATTTGAATTCACTTAAAAATCTGTGGTAAGAATTGAGAGTTAGAATACGTCACTGGGCTCCGAAAAACCTTCAAGAATTAGAGCAAGTGGCCATGTAAAAATGGTGTAACATCCCAGTACAAACATGTTCAAATTTAATTGAAAAGTATGATACTCGTTTGATGGACGCCATCAAGATTAAACGTTTAGCTATCGGCTATTAATATTCTTATTATGTTATGGTGTTCTTACAGTGTGAATATTTTTCTCAATTTACTTTTTAGAATGTTCTGTCTAAATTTGTTATGGTAAATCAGTCGTTTTCAAAACAAGTTTCAAATTCCTTTTGATATTTTTGAAAACATATAAAGAGCTTAGAATTATAAGATTATTTTATTCGAAGAAATGATCAAACGTATCAAACATTGGTAAGTGTAAGACTATTTTCCTTGCTAATTATATATGTACAGTGCATTTATATTTGTTTATTCTGAACAACTCGAGCGTTGCGGGTTTCTATATGCATTATGTACGTTAATTGCTTGTCATCTTTCGAAATTGCACAGATTATATCTGAATCAATTATATAAGGTACAGCAACTTCTATATTAGAAGCCTCAAACTATAATAACATTCTGGTTAACAGCTCACTGAAATTTGGAGCTCATGATCTTAGAGTAAAATGATCAACACCAAGTTCTAAATAGCTTCTACATAGTAATAGTAATAATTGAAAACGTATTAGAGTAATGAACGGGGAACCTGCATGCCAACACAGCACTCATTAGTGTTCGATATTAGTTTCATCAAGACACAAGAGGGAAGGCCCCTATTAAGTTTCAAATCATTCAACTAATGTTCCATGAAGATGCCTTGTTAAATGCTCTGGATGTTAACACAAAAAACACATTCAATAAATATGACAAACCAAAATCAATGGTCCAATTATCATGTAATTATTGGTATGAAAGTTACAGTAGCAATCAAGTTAAAGTCTTGGAAAAAGTTCCCAATAGTGAATTGCATAAAAAATTAACATGCTCAAAATGGTTGAAGCAATCAATGATGGTGGAGTAAATGATTAGGTATTTTTTTGTGACTTTTTGGTAAAAAGGGACCTATTACCTATAATTTTATGTATCCTTAGAGGTCGGTTTATATTTGGAGCATAGATTTTCGGATCGTCTATACTTGGATACTTGGAGTACATCATTTACTGTACAAGCACGATATTTTCATCAGAGCCCCGTTGAACCAGTAAAGTTTTCATACAGCGAGTGTTGATAAGTGTCACCGCTAACTTGGGTTCACCAACACTTGCAACAAACTCAAGAACTTGGAACTGCACAAGTACCTCTGAACTTACCGATAAACCTGAAGAAGCACGAGCAATGCATAGTAATTTACTTATGATTTTTGTCCTGAAGTAATGCCGTATACAACGTTTAGAAATTACCCTTATGCCCATTTGAGAAACATTACTTTGAGAAGCAGTACAAGCAATCGAGTATCATTTGTCAACTTTTGATTCAAAGGAATACATTTCAGTACATGTTCCCCACAACGTATGTTGGGAACCTGCTCTATTAGTCCCGTATAATTTAGAAGCTCAAGATCAACAAACCAATATTCTCGAAAGTTCATCAGAGAAGAAAGTTGAACTGTAGTTCCATAACAACGTTCGACGGATAAATATTACTCAGACTTGTAGACTAAAGAGCTCGTGAGATGGCAATTTCGACGCAACTCACGTCAGTTCCCTGCCAAAGTCTGCAAAACTTTTCCAACGATGAATATTTTCAGCAAGTTTCTCTCATTCCTGTCAAATTGAATTCGCGGAATGCATTGGATGGACACAGTGCACCGAGTTGAAGGACTCGATGAAAAATTCTTTTACGATCGCGTAGGCGAAGAAATTTCAAAATCAGTCCAATAAGAAATTTTATTTCGCACTGTCTAAGGACATAAAAGTTTCTCGAAGCATTGCCGAGGCTTTTTACGGCGAACACTTTCCTTCAATGACAGTTTTGCAATAAAGTTAAAGAAAAAACCTAAGCTTTATTCGAAGACTTGTTAATTTTGATTGGAGGGAAGGAATTGTTCAGGAAGCTGTGACACTATGATAAATGCGACAGGTTAATACAAGCCAGAATACAACAAAAGCGTTTTTGTAGTTTGAGGATTCGATAACAACTTTATTCGTAATATTTAGCAGGACAAGTGAAGAGACGAAATTATTTAGCATGTGGAATTAGAATAACAAATGAAATATCAATGAACGGAGCTCAACTAAACCACGGGATCCAAGGTTGAAAAAATTTATTGATTGATCTATTTTGGTAAGAGTTGAGCTTCTGTCGACCTCTCTAGAGAACAAAGTTTACCGGTAGTATTAAACAATTAGCCTAGCATGAGATCTGGGAGATGAAGAGGAGGATTGGCAGCCTCAAGTTTGATGTTGTTCCCTTCTCACGTAACTGGAAGGTGTAAGCGGGCAAGAAAAGCGTTTCACACATCAGATACAATGCACTGCTACACCCCGACATGAATGTACTGAGTTACAACACGGAATTCAAGCAGCTAATTACAGAGGAAAGCTGTCAACGAGGTCACGTCGAGCCGAACTGTCGTGGACAAATTAACCAATTGCTGTAAGTGAGCAAGGGACGAAATTAATCGCCTAATACTGTTACATTGAGTAGCAGTCATGAATAATTGGTTTCGTCATTTAACTGGAGAACTGATGACGTAAATATGCATGTTGATTTTGGGGTCAAAATAGAAAAATAAAATCCTTTAATTTCGTTAACTATTTTTGTAGTATTTTGACAAACAGAAGCAAATTCTGGTGTGATAACTAATTGATGACCTACCTATCTTTAAGTTAGTTGAACGTTGTGGAACTCGTATATATAGGACTTTAACACGATTTATTTTTATGCACCTAATTACTGTACCGAGCTTCATATAGCCATAAGAGCTGTATACTACTATAAATTTATCTAAATTTTCATATCTTTTTAACAGTTGTTTCTGTTTACATGCTGTTTCCTTGTTGCTTGTTTCTTGATGTAACCTTCATGAGCATCGTCTTTCTGAGTGGCCTGTAACTCCGGTGACTATTTGAATGCATCGTTCCCCGCTGGGGCAAAATTCAATACTTTCATTGATGTGTCTTTCAAGTTTTCTAAGTCTCCGTTAGTTGATATTGACAAGGATAGTTTCAAAACTTTTAAATTCATATTACTCAGTTCAAAAAGTTTGGTGGCGCTCACATCTAATTTAGTTGCTTTTCGTTGATTGAATAAGGAAACTCGCAACTCGTTCTTGTCAAATGGGGTATCTGCAATTCATAGAATTATTCCCACAGCCTGATCACAAAGTCTAAAACATTGTCTGGAAGGCATTGCTTGAAACATTGCTTCTGATCTGACCATGGGATCAATCTAAGAATGGGCCAAATGGTTCGTTTCTACTGCCTTATTCTATTCTACCAGGCGCACTTCCTCGCTAACATCACCACTCTGTGTCTCGCCAACATGCCTTGTGTTCTCAAAAGTGTCATTGGAAACAACTTGATTAGGATCATTGACCTACTTAGGATTGAGCTTCTCATTAAACCATTCAGGAAGATATACACCAATTATAATTCAGTAATTCTCTTCAAAATTTCTAGCGTCTTTCTCATCAATTTGTGTTGGACAATTCAAATCATGCAGAATCGCAGAACAGTGGTTGAGGAACTGCTGTGACTGGCAGGTTTAGTCTTCAACAGAGCCAGTAACTGCGTAATAAGCCCTGATCTTATTGTTTGCCCGATAACGAAGTATGTTGATGTTCATTACTTTCTTATGGCAATGAATGCTACGGATGTAAGTGAAATGGATAGTTCTGGAAAGAAGAGGATGATATCCATTGAATTAAAATATGATGAGCGAAATGTGTGTATGGTCAACTTGGTGAAGTATTGCGTGGTTCGTCTATAATGTATCCCATACTGGAGCAGAAACACTCGATAGAGGCTATAACGCCAGCCAAGGAGCTAAAATAATACTTAAGCTGTGGACCTCTGTCAATGTAAAGATGAAAAAGTTGCTGCTGGTGGGGTTGATGGAGCGGCAGCTCGCAGGAGATGGCAAATGGAAGGTATCATCTCCGAGAAAGCACGAAGCATTCACTCTGATTCACAGCAGCAAGCCCCAAATTTCAACGAGCGATGCATCAAAAGCGTCTTTAACACGTTTGTTGCGATGCGACCCACCGGTGGGTCACTTAGGTTAGGTTCTGTAATTTTTTCCAAGTCTTTTAGTGATTATGTGTACAAAGTAAAGATTTGCACCGGATAGGCAATCGCAACAAACGTGTTAAAACTAGTCTGAGTTTGTTCGACAATTTAGAAAAGAGGACCAACATTCACTCCGTCGTTAGCCATCCATGGTGAGGCAGCGAGGTTGATCGTGAAGGCAGCTCAGGGTTTCTCTAAAACTGCACAGAAGTGATAGCGGCTGGAGGATACATCCGTCAGCAACTCTTTAACTGTGAAAAACAAGGCTTCTCCGGGAGAAGATGCTCAATGTGATTTACATAAGTGCAGGAAAGACGATGCTAGGCTACCAACCCATGAAGTATAAGTTGACCCTCAAGCTGGGTGAAATTCCGAGTGACGACTGCAAGATCTGCTGCTGCTTGCATATCATTTGGAAAAACTCCAGAGCCTTTTAAGGGCTTAAAATATTGAGAGAAAAACTGCAAAGGATGGGGAGGGGAAACCCATAGGCGTGGGTCACCAGACCAGTCTTTGTGGAGTGGGTAAACTTGGTCTTTGATGATCCTGCCGTTAAAAAGTATCTCCAGGCAAGCATCCTACCTCTGGAAGCCTTATTCGTTCCATACAGTGAACTTGCTCACTCACCGAACCTCTGAAACGACATCTTCAAAAGGTTCAAGTTTATGATGGTTCTCTACTTTTCGCCCGAAACCTACCCTACACTGCAGCGCATGGACCAGCAGGATAGGGGTGGTATTGAATAGAAGATGGAGAACCTAACGCTTCGGGAGTTCTAAAAAGACCGCTATAACATCGTGAAATGACGCAGAATTGCAGATCTGGTCGGAAAGGTTATTACAATGAAATGAAACAGTGTTTTGAAAAAATTCGAACCCAAAACAGCAGCGGTGAAGAAGATTGTATCCTTCTCCAAGCATGTTTAACACGTTGCCTCCGATTGCCTGGCCGGTGTAAATCTTCACTTTGTGCATATTATTACTAGAAGTCACGGTAAAATTTACAGAACCTAACCTAAGTGGCCCACATACTTACCACTTCGGAGTCAACGTGTTAGAAGGCATTGGTAAAACCCTTCTCCAGCCATCCATGTCAGGTGCTAAATATTCTGATTTTTAATAGAATTGTGATGAAATTCAACCAAACAGCTTCAGTTAGATCTTAGGTTCCTAATGGTAAGCAGTTGGTAGCATTACAGAACGTAGAAAAGTAAACAAAATTTTTTGAAATAAAATCCCAAATCCCACATTAGATATGCTGCAAACATCTTGGGGTTAAGTCATTCAAACATTTGCCTAATTCCGATCAAACAACTCAAGCAGCACCTGACGCAAATTCTTAGTCCGGTAAACAAAAAATCCAAACTGGCAGCCGACATTTTTTTTCGCACAATTTCGAGGAGGACTGGTTCCAGTGGGTAAACTGTCCAAATGAAAAATAATTTATTTTACACCAGTCACCAAACAAACAAATCAACAGATACCAAGCCCCAACAAAGCCATCAACTGTAATTTAGTGGAAGGAGGCGCATGGAGAAGGTTTGAAAGATGCGTCAACTCTGATATCCACCTGGAGAAAGTTTTGAAGAACATAATTGGGCATGCAGTTAAGGCTGTCGCCCCTAGATGTTAGTACTGGTTTCAGCATGACGACGCCAGTTGTCCTGTGACAGTTCGTGTCTCCAGTCCTTGGAATCTAAATTTAGGAACATTGATTTAACGTTGGCCATCACCATTAGCCCCCATATTCTCATATTCTCCACATTTGTGACTTCTTAATTTCTCGTTCTGTGCCCAGGCCATACGTACCACATATCGTCAGGCGTCAACCAAGCCAAGCACTCTGGCAGAGTTACAACGTATTGTGGAAGATTTTGAAGCCCACAGGAGAGAGGGGAATTTTAGAAAGATGACAAGCCACACCCAAAAATGAGCAGAGCTGTGCAGAGGTCAGTTTGGAGGGCATTTTGAATATTTTAAGCTATAAACACTAATGTCGAACTTGTGGCGCATCATTGTTTACCTTACTCTATCAAAATATAGGAATTAAACATTTCTTTTGAACTATTGTTTTAATATTATCTATAGATCATACAGAACCATGTGATGACCGACCATACAACGATAAAATATTATAATTTCAAAAGAATTTGCATAGGAACTATGCTGTTAATTATTCAGCTGTTCCATCAAATTAACTGTATTTTGCCAATATTTAATTTCCTGTTCGGGATATGTAACATTTACACGTTAATTGCGGTTGCCTAGCCGGTGCAAATCTTTACTTTGTACATACAGTCACTAGAAAGCTTTAAAAGAATTACAGAACGGAACCTGAGTGACCAACCGGTGGGTCACTTCGCACTTATCGTGTTAACCCTTTCGGTCCCGACGGCATCTCTGGTAGCCGCAGTCATTTTTCGCCCATTAAGATGCATAGCAACACGTGTGTCTGTGCAAACGCTGGTAGGGCAGTGCAAGCTACAGTTTGCAGTTTGATCAAGACAATGCAGTGACCGTAAAACATCACAAAGCATCTTTTTTAAAATTTGATGTTAAATATGTCGAAAAGGTTCTGGTATTTGCATCATGGTACCGAAAGGATTAAAGCCCGAATCGCAATAAAAAATAACAGAATAATCTATCTTTCCGGAACACAAGCATTCTCGTGGTTGTGAAGACAGAAACATTGTATGCTTATGAGCTTGGAAATTTTTAGTGTCCAGGCACAACTAATTTTACTAACAAATTAGTGGTTGAGAAGGATAACTGTCAGCTAGCATTTCCAAAGAAAAATAAATATCCCCTGTAAGATATAGTACCGTAAACAGTCAGTTTGTGTCGAATAATAATCAATCCAAAACTCCAACAAAATATTATTTTTTCAGGAGGTTTACTGAGACCTGACATCGTCAGCAAGCAACTGCCCTGCAGAAGAAGAAGAAGCTCAAGGCTTAAGGGAGCAGAGCTGAGGAGGTCTGATCCATTCCGCATGGGGATTTACTTCAGATAGGGATTAGTATAGCGGTCTCGTACGGTTCTCCTTCCCCTGTTCCTTCACTAGTTGACCACTGCTTCTGAGCTTCACCAGACTTTTGCTGCATCAGGACTTTTAAATTTGCTCGAACTGGGGTTATGCAGCATTTCCTGCATGACCTCGTTGTTAGTAATGTCAGCGATGTCACCGATTAGTCGATCGAGCGACTTTAGTTTCATACGGTTTGTTTCAATGAGTGCTATTGTTAAGTTAAACAAAAAGTATGATATCGAAGACGACATTGGAAATGCTTGATTTTGTTTTCGTCAGTAACTATACTGAACTCAGACCTCCTTCATGAACAAATTTTGATGCTAAAGATCTCAGAAGAAAACATTCATCAAACAAAGTAAAAAAAAGTAACTAGTTAAATACAACGGTTAATTAGTGTATTTACTACTTCTAACAATTCAGCATTAGCTAATTGTACGTGTTACAACGCTGTATTTTTAATTATAGCTTAAAAATTCCCTTTAGTTCCAATAACGTATGAAAGGGCATTATTAGATACGCAAATTTGAAAGAAAACAGGAACTCCAAAATTTATAGTTTTCACACTGTTTGAAATTTCAGAGCCTGCAGATTAGACATCATGTGCACAGTGTATTTACTGTCACTGCAGCTACTGATATCCAGAGCCTTTCAAATCACAAACAACAATGAAAAAATTCCATATACGAATATAATAGGAAAGCATGAGTTTTTGGAAGTATTGATTTTCAATCTAGATAGATTGATAGATTTTGAACTGTTAATAGACACATCGAGCCCCTGTATATAGTTGGAGCTGCCAGAGTTAGCCAATAGATACTTGTGTGTTTCTGTGTTTTTACTCTGAAATCGAAGCTAGACGCTACGGGAATACTGCTTCTTTTCCTCCGCTGAAATGGAACACAGATATCCCACAGGCAGTTCTCGTCTGGTTATAGTCCAAGTTTGAGGATGCAGAAGCAGGAGTTTTTCATCGGCCTATACTTTTCACTATCGAACATAGCCAGTTGATCTGACTTAAACGAAAAGACATGGTCGTATTCCTGCCGAGATCAGCTGGATGCTTAATATGATGGCAGATTAAAATCAGTCGTTTCATACTCCTCGAACTTGAGTGAATATTCCGAATGTAAAAGAATTAACGTTATTTCGAGGGACGATGATTTTTATGGAAGTAATTGCTACCTAGGTATACATTTTCATGTTTCAAGAAAAATGTCACCTAACTATTCACTATGTCGGTAACTAATCACAGGAATGTCGTTAAATTTTAGTCTTCTTGTAGGTACACGGATTTAAAAAAAATTTGTTAACAGTTATCACAGAGATTTAACTTGCTATTCATCACACGCAGGGAAAACTGAATTCAATTTTCCAAGCATAAATAGCAAAAAAATTGCAAGTTTAGTTGAGTTTTAGACTTGAAAATCTGCAACTTTTGAATCAACATATGCCTTGCGTATCTCATATTACTTTTGTAGTTTCTGTCAGTTGCGAACAGGTATTTTCACAGAACGTAATAACTATGATAATTTTTTAGACGAATTAATGACGAGAACTTTCAAAGCGTGCAACGTATTCGTTACTGCTGTTTGTGTCAAGTATATTCCCTTGTAAGGAAGAATGAAAAGATGGAAAGTTATTTCATTTGATTAATTTACCGTCGCGAATGTCACTCTACCATCAGAGTATGTTTAAGCTAAAATGTAGAATGTTCAAAAAAGAATATCAAATAAATTCAGTGAATAAATAATTTTGTTTAATGATACACGAACTTCAAACAATCTAGGTACCATGTGGCTATCTTTATGCTTATGTGAGGAAATTGATTGTAAAATATTATCGCTGTAAATTATACCTAAAGTGATTTCTTGGGTCTGGAAACTCTATTGTGCTCGTTGTGCTGTGTGTCCATTGACCGAGTAGACTGTAACACGTCACTTTTGGTCACAAATTCGACATGAACTAACAAAATAATGAAAAATTTATGCCAGGAAAGTGGTAGAATATAAATATTTCACATCCCATCAGCTTTTCAAGTCACTTGAATTTAGGATCTGCTGGTGAGACTGATAATGTTTTAAAAATGTAGGTGGTTTCATTTACATGAAACGTAAATTTGAAGCGGTAAAAAATAACGTTTTAACGAAATTAAATTGCAGTGTACATCAACATTTGCGTGTCAGGATTGCATAACAATAAAAACTAGATTTTATAGCCAATAAGTGCTTTAATTGATGACGCGCAGATTTAGAGCCTGGGTGCTACCATAATTTTTTAGGACTGTAAAAAAAATGACTGTAGTGTCAGAGAAATTTCAGAGATTTATGCTAAAATCGTGCGCGATGATAATGAAAAAATAAGAGGAATCAAGAACGCGTGTTATTACATGATGAACTATGAAACAAGAGAACAACGCCATCCTCAGATGAACAAGCAACAAAAAATCTAAAGTCCTTCTTTCACATTTATTGGAGCTTCGGAGACGAGGCCATGCAGCTCAAAAATCAAAAGTTCACAACTCCGATAGAGCAAGTGAGGCATATTCTGTGGTTACTATCGTGGCTCCTATTTTAGTAGCACCAGAAATAAAAGTTAAAATTTGCAAGCCGTGTATCTGAAGGGTAAAGAGTCAAGGAGCTTCTGGCCGTATATCTTTATAAAGTACAGGGTGGGTCATAAGTAAGGTACCTTTTTAAAATTATCATAGCTATAAAACTTTTTAAAATTATTATACCTATAAAAATAAAAATGGTAAAGAGATTTGGTTTATTCAGAATGAAAGAAGAAATTTCAAAGTTTAATATAAATTTATAAATGAAACAATAAAACACATTTACCTATGGAATGCAATATCTTTTAAATGACCTCCATTATTAGTCAAACAATGGCGTGCTCTTTCAAGGGTGCTGTTCATTACTTTCCTTAATGTCTCCAGTGAAATGTTGTTGATCTCTTGAATGATGTTTAGTTTCAGTTGTTGTAAAGTATCAGACATTTCAATGTAAACATTTTCCTTTGAGTATCTGCAGAGAAAAAAATCAGGAGTACTTAGATCTAGAGGTCGAGACGGCCACGGTATATCACCAAAACGAGAAATTATTATGTTTGGAAAAATTGCTTTTAACATTTGCATTGTCTCTTTCGCTGTGTGCGCTGTAGCTCCATCTTGTTGGAAAACGGTAATCTCTGTTATTATTTCCAATTTTAGGTATCAAACATTCTTGAATCATCTGCCTATACAGGTTTCCATTAACACAAATTGCATGACCATTAGCATCTTAAAAAAATATGGTCCAATGATCCTCGAAGACGTGATGCCACACCATACTGTTACTTTAGCTGAGTGAAGTGGACGTTCATGAATTTCTTTTTGATTTTCTGAAGCCCAGAATCTGCAATTTCGCTTATTAACAAAACCATTGAGGTGAAAATGTGCGTCATCAGTCATTATTAAATTCTGTACAAAGTTTTCTTTTTCTGCAAGCTGCAGAAATCCATTCGCAAAATCTAATCGCTTTTAGTAGTCTGTAGGATGGAGTTCTTGAGTTAATTGAATTTCATATGAATGATACTTTAGATCTTTTACCAAAATACGTTGCAGTGAGGCACGTGACATTCTCAGTTGAATTGAACGTCTCCTAGTTGACGTTTTTTGTCGATCAGTAGCACTCGTTGCAACAAGCTGAATTGAAGCACCAGTTCGTATGGTCCGTGGCCTGCCACAACGTTGTCTGTCTGATGTTGTCCCAGTTTCTCTGAATTTCAATATCAGTTTTTTCATGCAGTTCTTCGAAGAACTTCTTTCAATACCATCACTATTTCTGTAATTCCTCTGAATAGCAGTAACCGAACAATTACATCGGAAGTAAAGTTCCACTATTTTTGCTAGTTGTTCCATTGTGTAGCGATTCATTTTGAGGGGTGGATTTTATGAATTTTTTGGGCAATATGTTGTGATTGTCGGTGGATTTGATACACTGGTAGAAAACTTTGAAATCTCCTTATTCATTCTCAATTAACCAAATCACTTTATCGTTTGTAGTTTTATAGCTATGATAGTTTTAAAAAGGTACCTTACTTATGGGCCACTCTGTCGTAACAAAATTGGAATTAATAGCGTATTCGACTGTAACCTGTGCATTAAATACTAAGACAAAACTGATTGAAAAAATAATGCAATTAGAAATATCATGGAATATATAATTTAAAGCATGCACATCAATTTAGATAAAGTTTCAATGCATTGGAAAGTTTGTTTATTTCCTCAAAACGAGCTGGTGTTCTGCAGCCTAGCAGCAGTTCCAATGCACGTGAGATTTTTCCATTTCTTTCGAATATTCTTCTTCATAGTTCTAGAAAAAATGAATGCTAAAACTACTTGGGAAAATTAATTAAATATTTTTTAGTTTTATATTACCGAGGAAAGTTCTCATTATTAGTCTTCATCTTTCAAGGGTAGAGTTTGTCCTGAAAATAATTCTCATATTTTAGGTACATTCTGATTGCTCGCACGATTAAATACAAACATGAGTTAAAAATATTCTATTTTGGGTTGAAAGATTTTTGATCAAATTTTTTTTTGGTTACGGTAAAAATGATGAGCAAAATTGGAAAATACACGGTATTTCGGAATGAAATTTTCTACACAATGATATGAACAAACTTTGTTTCATCAGGTGCAAAAACTTACGACACAAGTTACGTAGACAATTCGAGGGATGCTGACAACAGATTAATATTTAATAGACTAATCTAAGCACATTATGATATCTTTTGATGGGTGACGTGTGGTGGAAGAAGTCGTCAATAGGTTCCAATTAGTAGATCTTGGCTTGACGAACAAGAACATCCTGACATAGAGCACACAAATTTAGAGAAAAATTTCCTTAAATTTCTAATACACGCTAGCAGGTAAAAACATCATTAATGAATTTCGTCACAAAATTAAGCTTGGTGCATACCGTGCAAAAGTATTTAAAATTTAGTACTAACCATTCTGTACCGGTCGTTTCACTGTTGGTATAATGTTAGACTCAAGCGTAGGTGTAGTGTTAGACTCAAGCGTAGGTGTAGTGTTAGACTCAAGCGTAGGTGTAGTGTTAGACTCAAGCGTAGGTGTAGTGTTAGACGCAAGCGTAGGTGTAGTGTCAGACTCAAGCGTAGGTGTAGTGTTAGACTCAAGCGTAGGTGTAGTGTTAGACTAGCAGATTAAAGTCTGTATGCTGTGTACACACTCACCATGCGGTAATCGTCAATTTTGCTAATCGACCGCAGCAAGAGGTTCACGGTGACCTGAGTGGGTTCATCGTCTGACGACTCTAAAGGCGTGACAGGAATAAAATACAGGCAACAATTAAACAAACATTCAAGCAGACTTAGGTCATTCAGAAGACAGGGTAGCACCGAGGGAACCATTTCTTCTACCTGAGAGCAGGTAGATAACAGGATACTATTCAGGAAGTGTGGGACAGCTCTAAACTTACTTGTTAATATTATGTTGAAATTATACATACTTTTTACTCATTGTTTGTTTACTATAGCAAGAAAAACAAGTACTTTTTTATTCACGTAAGAAAAATACTATGTGTCATAGAAGTTACTGCAGGAAAAAAATGAAGCTGCAAGATTTACGATCATACCTACGCAAAGCTGAAGAGAAAAAGCTATTTTATCAGACAGTAAAAATACATGAAAAAATTTGAAGCGGAAACTTGTTTTTCTTTTCTAGTTAGTTATACTTTCGTAATTCTATGAATCAGTCTCGCTACCTTTTGATTTAAACATTTCTTTAATAAATATCTATTGCTGTTGTTTCGTTTTGAAGTCGAGGAAGAAAAGTTATTATTCAATATAGTTTTTTAAAATAAACAGAAAAATAGTATTCTTTGGACAAATGTTGACGCAACCAACTTTTGCTGTGGTTTGTTATATTTGTGTTCATTTGTTAGGAGCAGGTCACTGAATGATTCAAATTTGGAAGCAAAATTGAGAATAACTGGATAGACACACACATAAAAATCTGGTTTCTTTGATCGTGTTTACAAAACATGCGCTATTGATTAAGAAATATATACTTTGAAATTGAACTTGTAACGCTGCACTTTCTGAGTCATCGTTCATCATGGAATTTAATTGAAGTTCTTGTGAAATTTCAGGGAACTCAAAACCATAATTTAAAACAATTTCTGCATTGTTTGAGCAATGAATGTTTCTATGAGGAATCAAAAAATGTAAACGAGGAAGCGAGTCAATCTTAGACGAGAATACAGTACAAGTTTTCTTCTCAGAATCGGTAATCTGTTTTCATCTTCAACTGGTTCCGAAATATTTCATTATTTTAGATGTAGATTATTGAATATGAAAACAAGTTTCCAATATGATGTTCATACGGCCGAGGGATTCACAAAGATAGAGAAATATTTTTACGATAAATTTAAAACGTCTTCACTAGAGCTGTTTGTTAAACATATTGTAGTTTCGTGTTCGCTCTTCCTGTGTTAATACTTAATAGCATCTATTTTCGAAAAGTTGAAAACTCAATATGTTGCTTAATTTTTCATTTGCGTGATTTACCTTTAATTGCTTGCATTTTCATACTTGGATAACTTTGTTGTAAGATTTCTTATTTTCAACAGATTTTTTTCGAAAACACTCGGGTGTAAAGCAATCAACTGTTTTCATCAGGTTCACAGACTTTCCAAATAAAAGGCGACTTTACATGGAGGTTGGAGTGCTAAAAATGTGTGTGTGCTGTACAATCTGGAGTCCTTCTATGTTGAGTAATTGTAATAATTCCTTGCGCAAGACTTCAAATTCATATAGAAATATAAATAATCAGGTGTGATCACACTCTCGGCTTGCTGGACCTCCTGATATTCGTAATTAACGTTTCTCTTATTGATTTTATGTAACATCGTACGCCGTAAATTATCGAGTTGTGATCATAAACGCAAGGATTCAACTTGAAAATGCAGATTAATTGACAGTTTCTACGGCTTTTATCGAGCGATAACTCAAAAATGATATCGTAGAATTTTGTCATTTTATTTATAATCCATGATTGTCATTCCCTAATCAGCTTTTCAATTATTGTGTCAATTCAACATGATATTCAATGATTCGAAATTGAAGTGAAACACAAAATGCACTATTTTTTATTACCTCTGTTGATAATATAATTTGATGGAAATTTTCTTGAAGTAATAACGATAATGAACAACGCAAGCTTAAATCATGACAAAAATTCAAATTGATATTTTCTCCAGGGTAATCAAATTTAGTTTTAGTATCAAAGTATTTTTCAGGTAAAACCTGAATATCAAGCGAATTGATTATCTTCAGTGATTTATGAACAGCTCTGGTGTAACAATGAACACGTAACAACGAAGTTGGAAACATGAACACAAAATTTCCACTCTTTTCTAACCACTACACATAAGCACATTCAAATGAGAGCTACACCCTTGAATACATACTGTACATGCTACAAAGCAATCAAAAACCAAAGTTCTGAAGCAACTTGCAGTTCGTCAACGGTGAAACACGTACTGAGAATAGCTAGAGATTGTGATAGAAACTATTTGTTCCAGTAGAACTACTTCTCACAGACACGAACGCAACTTTACTCGACTAGGAACAAGCAAGCTTGGATAGACGAGCAAGACGGGGCCAGAAAACAAGATAACTGAAGCCTTACCATTTGCACATCGTCAATGGTTTGAATGCTTCTGAACATCATATTTATGACGACGATTGTAGGCCCATCCACTGCAAGAAAATAGTCACGAGCACCAAAGTTAAATATAACTAAGCTGACCGCTTAAATTGCTACTATCACATGTAAAAAAAAAGATTCGAAAGTTTTGTCGTTTATATGGAGTTGAGTCACTTTTCGAACGTCACATCGAGCTAGAAACTAAATAAGCTAAATAATTCATGCCGATGCTTAAGAGAAGCTGAATACATACCATCATCCTGCCTGTAGAACCCCTTTCCTGCCCAAAATTCTCGATATTTTCAACTATCTTTATAGAGTTTCGTGGAAACATAACTTATATGTAAAGTTCAAGAATTGGTTAACATTTCATCAAAATACACACGTACAGAGTTTAAATTGAGGTTACCTAAACAAAGTGAGGCAAGGATTCACCCAGTTTAAACTCAAAGCTGAATTATATAAGTTCAGACTTCAACGAATTTCAAACAAGAAAAATAGCATAGCATGTTGGAGTTTCGCCTTCGCTAATAGAGTTTGTATTAGGAGCGTGAGGACCGACCTTGTACGGGATGAAATTGTCTATTTCAGAGGACGATGGATGACCGTAAGGTAATCAAAGCATAAGCTGCCTATCCCTAATTTCTTGCTGATGGAAATTTGAACAAGACCCAACGAGCTCTGCAGCAACGCATAACTAGCCTTCAGCAAGCAGGAGTGATATTGATGAGCGTAAATGAGTGATGGAAGGTGTGACTGATGGTTCTTTGATGTCCTGCCAGTTCTTACTCTTTCTTTTTAAAATGAGGTACTTTGATACAAGCATTGAAATAAACCAGTTATTTTCAAGGCATAGTACGTCGAGAAGAGAAATGATAGAAAACTGAAGCAAAATTTCATGTTTTGGGTTCATGTCGTGGAGCGGAGCAGAACAACATCAGCGATCAAATACACCGCTTTGGAAAAACATCTGTAAGATTGAGGTGAAATCCAAGAGATTATCGTCTTCTGAATATAATTTTGACATACATTTGTGGGGTTTCACAGTTATGAAATCGTCACAATCATTTTTTATTTACATTTATAACACAGAAGAGGACTGGGTTGGATATCAATGGGCTTAATTTTCAGTAGAAAAAAAATTCAACACACCAATTTTTAAATACAGCTTACTCAGTCGATGCTATTAACAAAATAATCAAAGATTTTCCTAATACAAATTGGGAAGTATTTGGTACATTGATGAATGATTTTACCACTTCTTGATCGTTAAAGGTTAGATTTGGTTAAATTCTCTTTCAAGTTAGCAAAGGATCGAAAGTTAGTAAAGCCTCACATAAGTTCATAAAGGATCAAAGATCTAAGTTCTATTGTACAGTGAGACTCATCCCCGGGCAGATTACTGAAAATCCTTTTGTGTTCGATTTTGAACAAAGCAGTTTTACTGCAGAGGAGAAATAAAAACAAAAGTTGCTCGGGTGACCGGTTTTCAAGAGAAGACTGCTAGCTGTACGTTTCCATCCTGGTTCGCAGGTTGCCTGGGACTGCTGATTTTTTTGTGTTCTTTCGGTAATTTTTGTAGGAGGTTTAAAGATCTTCCCCCATGTACGTAAACTCTGAAATCCTCTCCTCCTCTCCTCTCTTTGGAATAAATTTCAATCAAGTATTGTGTCCTGAAAATATTCTTCTATTCCTGAACAACTGTATTGTAAGACGTTTCAAGTGTGTTTGCATGGAACATGAAGTTCCTGATCAGTATTGAGTCAAAGTGACGCTCCTAGATGCAAATTCATACACTGGAAAGATCTACAGATAAGAAACAGTACAATGTTTTGTAAAAATATGTTCTTTTTATGCAACAGAAGCAAAAGTTATGACCGAAAGATGTTTAATAGAATGATTTACATTTTCTTTGTGTCTGTCGTTTCTTTATAATTTATTTAAAAGTACACATATAACGATATGTTGTGTATTGATTACGCATGCGATATGAATATTTTGAAGGCAAAAATATGATATCACAGTCATGTAAACGAAAAATTCCAGCCAAGTTTGCTAAGGGAGTTTAAAACGGCAAGGCTTTTAAGCAAAGTTTGTTTAGTTTAAATAAAGGTAAATGTAAAGAGCTAAAGCTTCACACTGTGACACCAGGGACTTCAAGTTTAATTACAGGTGTAGGTTTCAGTACTTTTGTAAGTAAGCAAGACAGTTTCCTTCCTAATCGTGATCAGTGCAGAAATATGCGCATTTATTTCTAAGTGGCCTGAGGTTGTTATTTCTATACAAATTACAATTGGTTGCCATTAATATGCGACTATATTGGATGAGTTCTACAAGTAGGTTAAATTTAGTAACTGAGACCTAGTATTTTAGCGACTTGACTTTCAGATATTTTTCTGGTCATTTCGTAAGAGTTGACTGAATTGTTTTTAAGAATCTTTGATTAAAGTTCACGTTGTTTCCTTTCGAACACCTATGCCAGTGTATGTTTCTATGGTTCCTCTACAAGAGCGCTAAGTCTTACGTTATGCTGGGCTGAATTCATCTTTTTCTAAAGAACTTATTAGAAATAAAAATACGCTCAACCACAGCCGCTAACTTTTTAACGATCATTTAATTTTTTATCTTTATGTTCACTGAGCGTAAGGAAGAAAAAGCTATAAAGAATCTGAGGTGGATTATCGGCGTCGCCCTGCTATATTTTTAAATGAGCAACACAAATAAAATCTTTACAGACAAAGACTACCGATTGATCAAGCATGTTGGTTTTATAGGTTTTACTGTGGCGATGTTAGGAACAAAATCAAACACTTCGCGTGGATGTAAGGTGAGTTCTCGTAAATGTCAGACAAAGAAAAATAAAATTTAGTTTTTAGCATAGACGAAGTGTCGTCGAAACTATTAGATTCCTGTATGAGTTTTCACATTTTTCTAATAGCGTGGATCGAGAGGATCTAGAGAAATTGGGTAAACTCAGTCACTGTTTTACTCTTTTCATTACGATGAATGAACATCAAATTTGACAGTTAATGAATATCACAATTGCATGAATATCAATGGTGAATAAGGGATCATTTATGGCATGATAGTAGTAAAATTTGGAATAAAACAATATCAGAATTGGAAATAATTATTTCTCTCCCTTTTCCACGACGATAGTTAGATTTTCATTTCAACAACACTTAACATCTCAAAGACCACGTATTTATTTTCACCATGATTGCTACACAATAATTTTAACCCTAATATCACATGCAACAGTTATTTCCCCTCTTATTAAACACTAAGCTCCAAATCACTTGTTTTACTTCAGGGACTTTCAGGGAAGTATGCATCAACGTAAGTCTCATACAGCTACATACGTTTTCCTTCAACTCCGAAAAGCAATAAAAACAACTGCAAGTCAAGATAATGAATCTGTTCTGTGTTCCATAAATAATGTCATTTATTGGCCCACCGATAATCTTATGAATTATTTGAAAAAGACTTGAATTGTATTAGGTAAGTTAAATGTGTGGCTAAGAGTAACTGAAAAGTAGAGTAAAATGAATATAAAAGGAGATGAAGAAAACACGAACCTGTTCCGTTGATGCCAGACGGTCTGATGCGCTTGTCATACACTCCTGGTCCAAGGATATCGTCCAGCTTTTGTTTCTCTTTCTCCCTCCAGTTCTGGTTGCTGCCCGGCCGATATGGTCCACCCCTAAAAATTATTGTTTCAGTTCTTTACAGACAGAGTTATTCGTTCTATTGTTAGTAGCTTTTAAATTACTCACAATGTACAGACAGAGTTATTGCTTCTATTGTTCATGATTTTCCGTACTACTTACAATTTACAGACTGAGTTATTGCTCCTATTGTTCATGATTTTCCGTATTACTTAGAATTTATAGACAGTTATTGCTTCTATTGTTTATGACTTTCCGTATTACTCCCAATAAGAAAGCCCAGTTTAAGTTTTAATGCTCATCAAGCTTTTATATCACCGACAAATGATTTTAATAACTAATAATAACTTGCTAATAATAATAATAATAATAATAATATTAACTTGTTAATAATCAATAATAATTTGTGATCGCCTCTTTAATGTGTTAGTTGGTGGTATAAATATTTTAAGGTAGTTTTTTGAAGACTAAAGTCTTAAGAGACACTTGAACGAAGAAAAGGCTGGCAAGACAATGAGATTATCTTTAAAAATCTATAACGCTCATAATAAAAAAATTACTAAATATTTTTTCCTCGTTTTCCTAAATCTTGAGTAAAAACTATCTTCCTCAGCGTTGATGATGAGTTTAATTCTAAAATTTGTGTATCATCATCTTGTGAATGAGATACAATTCTTAAGTAATCTGTTATTCTCTTCTTCGGCTTGATATACTAGACGCATGAGTAATTTCAAAATGGATTTTTAAATGGAGGGGGAGTGCAGTATGTTAGCTAACCTTTACCGTCCAGGTAGTCAACTGAGTAGAACCTGGACGCAATAACAGCTGTGACACACACTCAGTTAACACACTCAGTTCAGCTCTGACACACACTCAGCTAACACACTCAGTTCAGCTCTGACACACACTCAGCTAACACACTCAGTTCAGCTCTGACACACACTCAGTTCAGCTCTGACACATGACACGTTCAGTCAGCTAACACACTCAGTTCAGCTCTGACTCACACACAGTGAGCTGACACACTCAGTTCAGCTCTGACTCACACACAGTGAGCTGACACACTCAGTCCAGCTCTGACACACACAGTCAGCTGACATACTCAGTTCAGCTCTGACTCACACACAGTGAGCTGACACACTCAGTCCAGCTCTGACACACACAGTCAGCTGACACACTCAGTTCAGCTCTGACTCACACACAGTGAGCTGACACACTCAGTCCAGCTCTGACACACACAGTCAGCTGACATACTCAGTTCAGCTCTGACTCACACACAGTGAGCTGACACACTCAGTTCAGCTCTGACTCACACACAGTGAGCTGACACACTCAGTCCAGCTCTGACACACACAGTCAGCTGACATACTCAGTTCAGCTCTGACTCACACACAGTCATCTGAGCTCGGAACACTCACTGAGTTGGGAAACTGCAAACTTGTCTATGGTGCATCATTTCTTGCAACACAACACATGATTTGAAATGTATTTAGCTAACTTGAAAATGAACGTAGTCAAAGTTTAAAGTTTAAGAATAACTAATACAGTGGAATTCTGAAGCTGCTAAAAGGTCAATTTCGTAGAAAGGAGGAAGCCATGGAGTGCGAGTGTAAAAACTTGTGCAATAACTTCTTCAGAAATGTGCTGAGTCATGAACTCAGAGCTAATTTTTACTCAATTGTGCAAAATTGGCTGATTTCTGGGGAGTTAAGGTGAGGAGAAAAACTGAAGTAAAACAGAAATTTTTTAGCAGCAAACGTTTTGGAACACAAAGATTTTATTGTTGCTGCTAAAATACGATAAAAGGTAAAATTTAAAAAATGAGTGGAACATACTCGTACATATATTTTTATAACCTAAAACTTAATTTCTTACGTTCATGAACATAAACGTTCACGTTAAGCCTATGTTTGAATATGAAAAGAGGCTGTAAAATCAGGAGGTCTTGCTAATCATTTGTTATACAGCGGATTAAAAAACAAGCAGTTTTAAATGGATGGTTGAGATTTTGACAATGATTCCTATTTACTGGTTGGGATCAAAATTTCAGGCATCCATTTAAAACAGCTTGTCATTCAACCGTCTACAATATAAATAATGAGCAAAATATCTGGATTGATGAGCCTCTTTACAAATTTAACCTTAAACTTAACTTAAATGAAGATCATAGTGTTATAAAATTATGACATAAATCTGTGTGTGGGCGTCTGCCTGTGAGTGCTGATACGCATTAGAAATAGTCCGCGCATGTAAGATAAATAGCTTTTAGGTGACAGCAACAAATTTTGAGTTTAGTAATTTTGAAATTTGACTTTCGTCTTATTTCGAAGCTTAAGATGGAATCTTTGTATTTCAAAACGTTTGTTGGAAAAATTTTACTTATTACGTTGATTATTCTTTTCATCTTACGTGTATTTTTTCATTTTTAGTTGACATCAATCTATCATTCTTGTGAGATACTGACTACTAACTTCAGTGGACTGTCTGATCATCATGAAACTACAGTAGTGTAGTAGACCAAGCGGAGTGTAAATACCAAAACATTCTATAATAATTTAAACAATCCAACAAGCGTCGGCTGAACCTCTTGTCTAGTGCTATAATTTGTATGATACTACAGTTCTAGCTGTGCACTGCTACCTAAACAGTAAATTGCACTCGTGAGCAGCTCCGTGTAAACTTTTTGCCATCAATGGTCCTTCTTTGGTAAAGTCTGTCAGTTCTGTGTCCTCTAAAACTAAAATTTCAATCCTAGAACATCGACGAGGAACATTCTAGTCTTAAATAATGTTTCTAGCGTCTAGTTTTGTCCAGGGTTCATTCAATCTAAGGCCTATGAGCGTTGATCAATTTAATCTTTGTTGACACATGCACCCGTTACGTTAAGCCTTAAATCTGTGGTGGAAATGTGTGACCTAAACACTGACCTGATGATCCTGTGAGTAATTGTTGCATCATATCGTCCTGATTTTGTAATTATCTCTACCGTGACTCCAATTAACTTCTCTAACCAGTTTATCTCACCTGGCACTGACTGACATTGCCATCATGCTTGACACAACGAGGAGAAGGCTGTAGATGGCCGTCCAGTACGTTCGTCTGCTCGACCTCCGCACCACGCTTCTTCTTTCCGTCACAGGACCACAGCGCTGCCGATCTCGGTTTCCAATCCTCAAAACGTCGTTTTTCGGAATTCTTTTACGTTTCTCCAATGGAACTGAGGCAGAGGATGGATTTACAGTCTCAGGGTTCCATCGCAGGCTTCCGTCGGTCACCAAAGCTCTAGCTATTTTTACGGTAACATGCGAATTGACCGTAAACTTTTCACTCTCTTGCTGAGGGTTTTTCTCTAATTCCCTTCCTAAGAGAGGAGCTACAATGCTTGAGCTTTCAAAGCCTTTAAGGGGCATCAGTTCTTCACTAAGGACCCTCAAAGATAATCTAAGTCTACGGTCACCAGCTTGACCAGAAGAACTGACTGGAAATTCTTTTTTCTTTTCGTAGAGCAGAAAGTCGACCTTTTTAGCCATAATATAAAGATTTGCCTTATGCAAGGAAAATGATAGAGGCGATGACACGGGCTCAAGCTGCCCACAATGATGATCGCCTCCAGCAAGGGCAGCGCTGCCTGCCAGCCAAATGACTCGAGCTTCATTTGGCTTAGGCTGGACATCAGTGCCTCGACATTTGCTGGACTCCATTCTTGCCTTCAGAGGAGAGTAGCGATGGCGACATCTGGGGCTCGGATTTGCGCCATGAAACTCTTGTGGTCATCCGTCGGGAAGGGAATTGTGCAGCGGACAAAGTTGCGTTGCTTTACTGGAGTTCCAACAAACTGCGGCAAAGAAAAATTTCTGGTGAGTGTTGCGTTTTGGGCTTTGTTGAGTTTTGCGATAGGTTCATTATTCTCCTAGGAAAAGTGGAGTAAGGTTCAGTAGCACAAAGTACTACGTAACAAGGTATGAATATTTGTTTACTCATGTTTGATTCAAATACACAATATTTCAAAGTTTATTTAAAACACAAGACCTTGATTAATAGACAATATTGACAATACAATAGAAATTCGTAAAACAGCTAATGATTCAAGTCAGTTTTTTTGCCAAAACCGTAATTAGTAATCAACAATGATAATAATTGGTAGCAAAGAAATTACAAATACGTATTGAACAAAAGCTTTCACAGACAAAATCTTACAGCGAAAAATATAAAAGGGTTGCAAATTGAAATTGCCAAAAGTACTTTAATTATTGTAGAATTAATTGAAATTCGCTGTCATTCGTGCTTCAACCTGTAGGTATTCATGATAAATATAGAATTATCAATGTGATTTTCATTAGCAAATGACAACTTGAGACTCATTTCTCAGCACAGACGATCAAAAACCGAAGTGACTGTAATGCAGGTTTTTATATACCGCTTTTTGCACACCAAAGATATGGCAAGCTTGGAAAAATCGAGAGAATAAAAAGAGTGGATTCACAAAGAAGACACGCTTTCCGAGTCTCATCTCAGCCGTCCATCTCGACAAGTGATGTTCCTGCACCTGAAGCCGTAGAGCCGCACAGCCCTCATCTCAAGATGCTAAACAATGGCTACTCTGTTTTTTTTTCTTGAACATGGCTTCACGCTTTCTGCTATCAAGGAGTACGAATTCAAAAATGGCAAGCATCTCCTTTCTGTTTTGACTTGCAGAAGTTGAGAAATTGAGATTTAAAGAACGCAAAAATGCTTGCGAAAATTTATCATGTATATTGAAATACGTTATGAGAACCAGCTTCTGCATTGGGTCTATGAATTACACTACGTTATCAATAAAACACAAGCAGTGAAGTTGGGATAACACTTACAACTTAATCAAATCAAAAACTCATGCAAAACATTACCAATGCACAATCTGGAGGATACATGCACGAATTGCGTTATTTGAGCTAATTTTATTTCTAAGAGCATATATCAATGCTAAAATTATTAAACCATATTCATGGAGTGCACTTTTCAAAACCTTGAAGTTCCGTTAGGAAGCAGTGATATTGTGCTGTTTTCCATGAACGCTCATGGTCGCACGAAGAGGTAGCGCTTGTGCTCAAGTTACATCGGACTTCTCGACTCAAATGTTAATGGTCCTAGACGTCATTACCCCCACACGGATGTGTATGTTTGACTTGCGATCTAAATATTTTCTATTGACAGCTATAGTACTAAACAAGGGGAGAGCTCGTATGCTCGGGGAAACTGTTGAAAAGTCTGCAAGAGAAGCTCATTTTGAATTTATCATCAGTCCTAAGGTATATTTTCTCTTGAAAAATATACGACTTGTGATAATTTCAGTTTGCGGCTTAGATTTTTCGAGAGCGATATGGACAGAAATAAGAAACGAAGCTATTTCTCATCAATCAGTAGCTTTAGGTACGTAATACTTGTACCTGCTATATACAGGATGGGGCATCAATACTGTTACAAAACACAAATAATTAAAAAAAAATTATTTGAAAATTTGCCTTCAACAGAAAGTAAGTAATTTACCAATTTACGACTACAAATAAATATACAAACTTCTTTCCCTATGCCCTCACTACTTTACAAAGTCTTCAAGGAAATCTTTAATGGTCTCACAAACTGCACTTCTAAGAGTATTTTCTCCCAGTATTTATTCAATTTTGACTTTAAAACTTTGATACTAAGGCAAGGAGTAGGCCAATTGTTGTTTATCAACATTCTGTTGAGTTTGAAGTTTCTCCAGAGTTTGAATATTTCGGATGGACTCAGTCCCTTTTCATGATTCTCTATAATGAAATTTCGCACCAACATATTCTACAAACATCGTCAATAGTTAATAGCTAATTGTTCTGTGGAAATTAGGCACATCTTTGATAATTAATTTTGTAAAATTACATTGGGTAATATTTGTGAAATAATAATTATTAAAATTTATTGGAAAACATGTATCAGGAATTGGGCCCTACCCTGTAAAACGTAAAATGAAAAACAGAAAAAAATATTGCTTCTTTAATTTAATGTTCCGCTTGAAAAAATACGCTGTAAATTATTATTCATGAAATACTTTCCTATAGAACACTAAATGTTACTATTTTTTTATTATGTACTTCGATTTTCTTCCAAAGCTATAGCCCTTATTTCCAGGGCATAAATACATGTGTTCAACTGTGCCTGTATGTTCATTGGAAGGACATCGAAGAAAATGTATTCAGTAGAACCTGAGCAACGGGCAGATATTTCGTGATACAAATACAGTGGGTGAAAACAAACATTCGTGCGTGTTAAATTTCTTTATTTATTAAATTTCTGATGAACACTAATGGGATATACCGAACCTATATTTACACACACGTACA
The DNA here is from genome assembly GCA_006783055.1 of Trinorchestia longiramus. NCBI lineage: Eukaryota > Metazoa > Arthropoda > Malacostraca > Amphipoda > Talitridae > Trinorchestia > Trinorchestia longiramus. Next base: position 39,796 of record VCRD01000822.1, on the reverse strand, counting down.
CACGCATAATCTAAGAATATGCAGACGAAAGAAATAAATTGAAGTAAATAATTAATTTCTATATAATTATAAATACTTAGAACTGAAAAAAGTATTCGTACAGACGAAATTTATGACTTTAGATGACACTAAATACTGTTTGGATGAAGTTTTTGTTACTAAAACTTTCTCGTTTGTTCCAAAAATTATTATCAGTAGTCACCTTGAGATGTCAAAATACTAGCTGGTTCATTCAACAGTAAGAAATCATACACTAGTGTCGAAATAATGGTGAAAGGTTAAAAATTTTAAATTTCATGAAAACCTTGATTATTAAACAGTGGAAAGCTGGCAATAGTCACAGGAAAATATCAGAGAACCTTCGAATTTTATTTCTATTATTGCTTCATTAATCCCAAGCTATAAAATATCAGGAACTGTTGAAAACAAAATAAGATCTGGCAACGCAAAATACTCCCTGCATCCTTAAGAGAAATTAAATGAAAAATCGAAAAAACAATAACCACCAGAAAGGAGTTAGAAGATGATTCACTAGCTTTAGGGACTAGTGTTACACCATGGACTATCAGTAATGAACTTCATAGGATCAATTACTGAAGTCAAGCACTCCTAGAAAACTCCACTGTCCACTAAAAAGCATAGAGATGCCTGTTTAAAATTTGTTTTTGAACATAAAAGTAAACCTGATGCAGGCTGGAAAAATGTTCTATGGATAGACGAGTCGAAAATTAAATTTTTGGGATGAAATTCACGTAGCCATGTTTGGAGAAGAGATGTTACAGCCTATATGCCGAAGAACACAATTTCTACTTTAGAGTTGGGAGGTGGCAATATCATGGTGTGAAGGGGTGTTTTTCTGCAAAAAGCACAGGCAATTTACATGTGATAGATAGTAAAATGAATGCAGTTATGTACCAATATATTTGAACAATAATTTACGCGATTCCGTAGAAAAGTAACAATGGTTTTGCAACAGGATAACGACCCTAAGCACACACCGAAGTTTAGTAAAATATGGATTGATAATCACAGTCTAAAATTACAAGAATGGCCAAGCCAGTTTCCAGACTTGAACCCCATTGAAAATTTGTGGCGTTATATGAAAATCAAAATTCATTCTAGATTTTCAACGTGCATTCCAGATTTGAAGAAAATTTCTAAAGAAGAACGGGGCAAAATTCCTTAAGAAACACGTAAATCATTGATTAAGACTACAGAAAAATATTGATTGGAGTCGAACTGAGTAATAGTTATGCTACGAAGTATTAAATCAAATTAATTTGTTATTTATGTTCCGTACGAATACTTTTTCCTCTCCAAATATTTATAAGTGTACATAAATTCATTATATGCTCTAATTCATTCGTTTATTTTGCATATTTTTAAATTATGTATGTATGTGCAAATATAGCATCGGTATATCCCATATTTGTTAAATAATTTTAACCTGCACGAATATTTGTTTCCGGCCACTGTAAAATAAAGTATAACAATCATTAAGTGACACTTTATCAAGCTGAACTGCGTACTGTTGTTTCTATTGACAAGCGTGAGGCCACAGACAGTGTAAACAGCGTTTCATTTGAAAATTGTACAATCATACTCGCTCTGGTCAAAAACAGTTGATGTACAGTCGCGAAAACATTCCAATATTAATGTTTTGAGAAACATTCGGGAAATTAAATCCTTGTTTTTGTTTTTTGTACTTTTTGTAAAGTATAATGTGTAATGTTGAAAGTATAACGTGTCAATAAGATTTAAAAAAATTCCTTTTGAATCAACTGTCTCTGACTAACATCAAAAGTTGGATGCATCGACTGTATCCGACCGAGGGAATATTTACTCTCCAGAGAAAAGAAAATACAAGTTCATACTTCTTTCATACATTAAATAGCACAAAATTATGTATATTTTTGAACATATCAAACGTTTTTCAATTTGCAACAGTATTGCTTGAAAATTTTGTAAATATTGTGGAACTGATTATATACCTGGTCCTTGAAACGTTTTTGAAAGTTCAATACCTTTATGAGCTGCCATTTTGTTTTAATATTTTTATAGTAAGTGCAAAATAAATTTCATGGAATATGTTTTTTTCATAATTACACAAATTAATGAATAGGATTTACGAACAAAGCTTTGATTTCCATTCCCTATACAAGCATCACGATGAAAACGAGACTGAGGAACAAAGATGCTTTTTTATGTTTCAGAAATATGAATCAATAATGTAAAGAAATTATATACAGCGCAGCACTGACAGACGTGACAGTATGACCGTAGGATTGAAATTAATAGCCAAAATAATGGTAATAATTTAACCCCAATATCTGTCAGATTTTCATTATCACACTGATTTTTCGTATGTTAATCTTTATGTCTCATTTTACTTGCGTGACCTGTAAAAACAGAAAAAGTGTTAACCAAGGACTACTATAACCAGGATGTGCACTGCCATGTAGCTGACTACGGTAGCGGAGGCCAGTTCACTGAGTTCAGTTAACCCCCATCTGTCATAGTGCGAACATTGTCGTAGTCTGTCGCTCGGTTTGAATCGGACATTGTTGTTTGTTTCGAGGCACATTGCTGCATTTATAAGTAGATACTGTTTGTTTACAAAGTTTATTACTAATAATATGTATTAAAAATGCCGAACAAGTGTGGGGTTGTATGAACAATTGAAATCCCTCCCAGTATCTTCAATGTGCCTGCTTCATGTCTGCCATCTCCAAAACCTGCATATCTCCCGGCGAAAGTGGAAAACCAACAACTGAGGTATTTTCTTCAGAGGGATAAGATTACTTCATTTGATGCTTTCAAACCTGAACGTAACCTGCAGAAGCAGTACAAGAACTTGATTATTTCAAGATCGAAAGAAAGGCTTGTGTGTTTTTTCATGGCAGACAACTTCAGTGAGTGCAG
>VCRD01000822.1:0-35466 GCA_006783055.1 Trinorchestia longiramus | reverse complement strand
CAAGAAAGAGAGCTGGTGCTTCCGATACAGCGACAAAACACGGGTTACTGGCTCCTATTTTGTAATTGTGTGCAAAAACAAGAACAGACTTTACTTATACTCAAGTTCTTTTCAACGAAGTGTTAGAATAATTTTGTTCAGTTTAAAAGTTTCATGAGATTATTCTTAACGAACGATCCTTCTTGTACGTATATATTCCTGGTACAGTTACTCAAACTTGTAATGAATAATTTCATAGCAACATATCTGTCTCAAGATGTGTAATCATTTGACATCAATTTTCTAGTAACCCAAGGACGCTCTATACAAAAGTCGAAACTATAATCTATGGAATACTTATTAAGCCTTTTAAACTTTAAGTTGTGATGCAATTTGAGACACCATCAATTTTCTGTTCGAACTTCAGCCGGAGAGAATTTTTCCATTCAACACAGTATTGCAGATATTGATTCCTGTAATGGTAACAATTAATATTGCACTGATCTTTTTATAGAGTTGGCTTTTTATTGGTAGCCTGGTGATCAGAAAATGATCCGTTGCCAAGAGTAGCTAAGTCTTGGGAGGGTCCAAGCCAGAGAAACGAGTTTGAGATCAGTTTGAGAAACTGACTTGGAGTTTTTCAAAATATGATCAGGTTGTTGAACATGTTCAGGTGTATTACCGTCACTCGTAGGTAATCAGTAACCAGACATGGAAGCAAGAAAATTAAAATATCACTTCTTAGGAAGTATGTTTTTTCAACACAACAGCATCTCTCCGAGAATTGGTGGCAAATGCTATTGTTCATCATGTACTAGTTTCAGATTAGCTAAGAATGTCTTTGGTGACATTTTAAGGTCCAATGACTGTTAAAGTCTGATAGGCCTACTGTGAGCGTCGAATGTTTGCATAGTCTCGACTTCTGATTGGCCATTCGAGTAGGGGAGCGCACCCTGTATTCTTGCATAGAGTTAAAAGAGACCTAGTTTTAGGTCTGCCTCATTAAACCAGCTACGAGTATCTAAAAAATTGCAGTTTTTGCATGTTTTTCAATCGTTTCAGGGAGTCTTCATTTACGTAGATTCTGCGTGCTTGTATTATAGTATGTGCTTATTTAGTGTTTTATAAGGGTTGCATAAGTAAATCGATACTTAATAGAATATTCAAAATAAAAGGTACGAAGTTTTTATTCAACATAGGGGATTTTCAAGTAATTTTTGATCCTACGTCGCATAATTTAACAGTGAATAAAACAAAATGTCGATTTCCTACTCGGCGTTTCAATTTCTTGGATGTTAGTCGAACAATTATGAACAACACTGAGAAAATACAGAATAAAAACTAGGTATATTAGTCATCTTACTGAACAAAGTCTGGGGTCATAAATGAATAAGAACCTCTCCTCAATTTCAACCCCAACAAATTCATCGACGCTAAAAATATTTATTCATACTAATATTCCAGCGTCAAACACATTCTGCATTTCGAGTCCTCATGCTGCATTTAATTTTCCTATAATTTCATTGAAGCTCCAATTACATATTGAATAGAAATATTCTGAAAGCTGCACTCGAAAACGAATTTCAACATCCAGCAGTGAAGGTTATTAATCAAAATAAGTGCGAGGTGCTGTGAGAGCAGGTGCATGACCTCAATAAAAATGTAAATGTAAATTACGAACTGAGCTCAAAGAATCCAAGTGAAACTATGATGGTATTAAATTCTTTCTTAACGACCCTAATGTATTTAAAATGGTCCTAACAAGTTGAGAGTATGGAGCTTTGTGATTTGTCAGCATGAATTGCATGAGCTTTGAAATGTTTGCAAATAAATTGCATGAAAAAACAGTAGATTTGCATACGTCGTTATGTTAACTTTCTCCAATGCAATTTTTATGATGAATTCAAATCTGATGCCTAGTTTGCTCAATTACATCGGACTTTGAATGCATACGGACAAAATTGTATTCTATGCTATATTTTATATGCATATATTTTTTACGTGTATTGTACCTTCAACTAGATGTCACTATCTAGCATATGTGTCATGTGATGCATTTGCACTGTTATCTTGGCAAAAGACAGCTTCATTAGCAGTCATCGTAACAACAAGGTGTTCTGTTGAAACTCATTTCTTTGATGCAATGGAAAGTAAATACGTATTAATGGTTGATGCCGTGTATCTCAAGAACTATAGATGGTGAAGACAAATGGTCTGCATAATTTAAATCAACATGGATCAGTGTCTTAGAACGTTTGTTAAAAATCAACATACCTGCAGAAAATGTTATTATTTATCAGTGTAATCCCTCTCTCTCAATATCATAATATTTTTCCAGGTAAGCCAGTAAGTATACTTTTATGAATTCACACAAATTTAGAGATAAAGTTGTTAAAAAATGAGCTATAGTGTGACCATTTGTTATTGACATGTGTATGGAACTAACGTACAAATAAGGAAGCTCAATCATATACAGATTACATATATTTTTCCCCTATGTTCGGTATGTGCTTAGTTATTGTATCTATAATCCAATTTTAAATGAACTATGGGAAAAAAATTGAACAATAAAAAAACATTTTACAATGTTTCTTGTTACAGTGGAAACTAAATACGAATATCTTTTTGCTTTGAATGTTTATTCTGCATGTAGTGTACACTTTCACTTCGAGTGTAGATTGAAGTGCAACCGTTTACATGCATTCGTATACGCGTGGCGTCTTTCAGGCATGAAGTTTTCCCATTGTCTTCAGATCTTAGTATTTGAACAAGTGCATCAGCAAGAGCCACGAGTACGAGAAAAGCAAAAGTGATTTAGTATGAGAACCAAAATATTGTCATTTAAGTGCAAAATTGAGCGTTTACATAATGCATTCGATCTGATTTTATGGTTGTAACAAATGCATCTACAACTGCAGTCAGGAAAATTCTCAGAAGACACTTTCAATTAGAAAATGAAAACTGTTCAGCATGATGACCTTGCAGTAGTAAAATTGTTATGAGGTTTCAGTGATAATCGATTTCCAAATACTTTCTCATGCACACAATAGTTATTACACGGACATCTTCGTATTAGCTGCAAGTATCCTTGCCTGTTTTCGGTTACACGGATTTTTAATACCGATTGATACCATGTCTTTAATTCCTCTGATGTACCACTGAAAAGTGAAATAAATAATTCAAGCGACACTTTTTCCTACAGCTCGTTTGAATAAGATGCGTAATGAGAGATTACTGTACGGCCGTGGCTTAGCAACCACTCGAAGGTCGCCTGTTGCCAAGGTAACATCGAAAGCTAGGCAGGAAAGCCGAAAAGTTTTTCAATTATCCACGGTCTCGATTGAAGCTTATGTCCCGTGTTTTGCTCAAAATGCATTGACTTACAGATCTCAATTACTCGCAGGTCTTTGAAAGGGGAGCGACAACGCTTTTTTATAATCAGTTTCATGGCATAATGTAACATCAAAGCCTCTGAGTCGTGTACGATTAGATTGATCGTTGATGAACCAGATCATTGCTACAACAATCAACGTTTCTTCCTCACCGAGTAAACATAATTTTCAAATGCCAAACAAGCTATTTTATTTATCTAGCTCGTAAAATACTGCTCGACAACATTTGCAGTCGTGCATATCATGTTTGTGGAACATTTCTAGAGGATACGTGAGCTCGCTAGTGCGTGGACGGATACTGAATAGAGGGACTGATATGAAGATAATCTTTTCATTAGATTATACTGATTGTATTTGTTGGGTTAATAAGTGTTTGTAGGTGAATAGGATCAAAGAGAAGGAGACGAAGTTAGTGTAGTTTTTGCTGCATTGGTTAGGGGCAGACAGTCAAGTAAGTACCATATCTTAGAAGAATAGCTTTGTGGAGATGCTGACGCTGAAGTACATGCACTGTTTAAGGTTTAACAAAGAATTTCTGTGTTAAAGGAGAAGGAGGCGATTAAATGATAAGGAACACATCATGTAATGTATCAAAAGAAACTTATAAGATTATCAGTGATCAAATACTGAATACAGAATAGGAGAGTTAGAGAAGTTTGTTCTGTCGAGGTCAGATTGAGAAGAAAATGGAAAGAAACTGTGAAAATTCGCTGTTTTAAATGAAATAGAATTGCGCAGTTTTAATGAGCGTGTGACATACGGGGTAATTCTGAGACACTGGCAGCCTGAGAAACACTTAACACTTCATTACTTTTTCTCTATTTTGCACATAACTCTTGACAGAGATAAGCAGGAGAGGCATAAAACTGCTGTGTTCCAGTTAAATGTTTGACAGTCAGTACAACTTTCCAAAATGCAATTGATTTACACACGTTAACACAACTGAATGTTTGTTGATGGTTCTGAGATAATCATTGAGATGTTTCCCGTATAATTACTTGATACAATAATTTATGTTGTTCATCAATTACCACAAAATATCGATGATGGTCGTCAAGTCTTGTACACCTTATGTTGCCCTTTCAATTCAGCCAGTGATGCTTAGTACATGGAATATTTCCTTCTGTTCCCTCGTGACTGTTTTTTTCATGATTGGCATGTATGAAGCATAATTTGTACAAAAGACTTTTAAGATCAAGCTCAAACAATTTTGAACAACAATTTTCTCGATATCGCATGCTACAGAAAGAGCTGACACAGATGCAAATAATGCTTCAGTTATCCCGCGCTGGGTTCATTTCAACGGAGAGAAATATGATACATTTTTTATTCTGAGAACTCTTCTTCCGCTGGATTCCATAAATTCTTTAGAGGATTAAGGAAATTTTAATTTCAGCGTTCCATGAGCAGTTAATTGAAAAACGAGGTCAATCGAAACATCGAAGGGAAAAATGAATAATTTTAGAATTTAAGGTGAATACTGGACAAGAAATACTCGCTAACTAACATTCATGAACTTAAATTGACCTGGTTGAAACGCCAACGTAAGATGAAAATTTGTTGAGCAAATTACATTTTATGAAGCTCCTTACTCTGAAGCATATAAACTGGCATATATGAGGTAAATTAACGCTCAGGAAAGACAATCGTTAAGATTAGAACTCAAATTGTGCCAGTACATACACGTAGAAGGGAACAAAAAACTCTGATGATGTTGCTCACCCCAAGCTTACATTATATAAAGTAATCACATAAGTACAATTCATGAAGGCAAAACATAGCTCAGGGTAGCTGGAGAACGTTCCAGAAAATTGTGGTCTGTACCGGTATTTTGTGGGACTTTAGAAATCCGTGCGAGAGGAAATCACGATAAATCTTCGGCTACAGTCATGACAGGGGACATTCCTGCTGGACATCGATCGTTACTTAAGGATCCCGTGACTTATGAGCGACTATAAATCCATGTTTTTCCGTCTCTCCTCCGTCCAGTGAGAAATGTAAAGGTTCATCATTGGCGTAAATTCATATCTGGCTCCAAAATTGTCATATTTGTTGCACCAAAGCTAAAGTCACGAAGTTGAGTGTCAGCTAAACTTTACAGTGAGTAATACGGCGGACAAAAAACATAGATTCATTTGAGGTATTTTTAGAATTTTCATAAGAAGGTTAGTCTTATTTGTACATAGTTTTACAGGATAATTTTGAAACAAAATCTCGATTAAAGCTTTTTAATCGTTGTGGAAAGATTGCTCATTTTATATTCATGCAATAAAGCTGTACATAATTTTTGAAAATATCAAAGAATTATGAAACTTTCCCAGCATTATCTATCAATAGATACATCAATTACTGATTGAGGGTAGCGTTATTAAGAAAATAGGGAAAACATTGACTACATGACTGCTTTAATTCTGCAAGGTGGTTCGTGTTACGTCCTGGCAGCCCTATTGTAAAATTATTATTATATTCCTGCTTTAGCTCTATTGTAAAAAAGATGGATTCTGATACATAGAAGATGTAAGCCAGGAATTCGTCCATGTCTAACCCAGAAATTATTGCGCCAGAATGAGATGAAGAATGACTGGACTTGCGGACACAAATCCTGCACTATGAGCTTTTTGACGGTCTGAGAGCCATCCACCGTTGAGAAAATCTCATGGGTAAAGAGCAATGTCGTGTCACTTAATTAAATACTGGTTCTTCACGACATTCAGAGAAGCTGCCTCATTATAAAATAATGAAGAGGATTTTAAGGTCCTCAAAATCTACGATTGCCAAATTCAAGCACAATTTTTACAAATTTTTATTCGATTTTAGCCGACCACTTTCTCAAGAAACTGACGCAGCAAGTGTTGTAGAATTGAAAACGGAAGAGTGAGGTAGCATTCTGCCAAATTACGGAGCATAATCCGGCTTGATTATTTTTTCTACTTTTAATTCGAACAGCATTTATTTGTACCAGCTATTATGATATAACTATAAAATTAGGAATACCGGAATTACAAGCCTCAAAATTCAAGATCCAGCCATTCATTGTTTCATTGTTTAGGAAGTCGTACGTCGAATCTCCTAAAGCTAAATACATTGGGCGACAACATAACTTCCATTTTTAAATGCGTTTTGCTTTGAAAAAAGGAAGTTATGTTGCCGCACCCTGTGTAATTGTGTTATCATGATCATATTTAATCATCTGATATCGTTTTTGTATCTCATTCCGTAACTTTGGTTTCTAATTCTATTTTGCTGATTGAGTCTGTATATTTATTTCATCTACTCTCAACTTGGACCTAACATCTTACCATAGAGCACCTTAGTTAGGATGATTTAAATTAAATAATTGATACTAGATTTATTATTGAATACATGAAAAAAATGCAAAGCCCAGTTTTCAGAATGACAGATTAAATGTAATAAATTTACCCAGAATATCTGGCAAAAAGTGAATTTTTAGAAACCTTCATGCAGCTAAACCAAGGGAGTATAAGAACAATAGTAATAGTCATTAGCATGACATTTCATCTTGATAACTGTCATCAAAAGATTGTCATACTTTTCAGTCAAATTTGAACATGTTTATGCTGAGATATTATTCCCTTCTACATTAACTACATGTTCGAATTTTTTAAGGTTTTTCAGAGCCCGACGATGCATTCGAATTTTAAATTCTCACCATAGACTTCCAAGTAAATTCAAGTCAAGATTCACCAATGGCCTTGGCAAAAACCATAATTTTATTTTTCTGGAGTCATGCAGTCACAGATTTCGACGTGTGTTTGGGATTACTGTCGTGCTGAAATTTAAATCGCCAGCCGAGCCCAAGATTTTGCATCGATAACTTGAGGTTTTCATTCAGTATCTTGATGCTGTCATCAAATTTCATCACTTCTTAATTGCATTTAAGTTACGAGTTCCACTTGAGTTTAATAAATACAAAAAAAACAACATGCAACCACTTAAAAGTTTAACTATTGGCACTGAGGCTATTTTTGTTTACATCGTCATTACGAAATTTGACAAGAAGGATTCCAAATGAAAAGTATTGGTGCTGCAACACAAACACATTTTGTCACGGAATTGAGCTAGCCATTCATATTTTGTCACGAATACCTGTATCGAAATTTGAGTGGTACGATAATAATGTATAAATTCAATATATATTAATTATTTATTCAAAATACTTTTTCATGTAATTCTGTTTTCCTTTGCATGCAAGCACTCAGAGAGCCTAACAACCAGAGTCCAATGCTCAACATGCCAGCGATATTCCCCTAACAGATAAAAAAGCGATTAAACCGATTATGTCAGAAAAAAACGATTTAAAGAGCGGGCTTAAGTGATTTATTATTTTGGCCCATTTTTCCATGCCAGGAGAGAAGGACGATCAGAGTACATAAATGAAAAATTGTCTCTCCGCAGTCCATGAAATTTGTTTCCGTCGCTTCAGTTTCATGAAATTTGGATTTGGATGGTTGCAAAATGTTATTTGAATGCTTCTTCAGAAAAAATATAATTTTGCGAGTCATAAAATTACACACTCTTAAACATTAAACATTACTGAACTGGAAAACTCTGCGTTTATTCAACCATAAAAATGGGTTCCACGAAAAGCTACTACGGCTTTTTTCTGTTATGACAGTCTTTCTTCAATTGACAATGTTTCAAAAAATGTTTGGTTCGTTTAATAATTATCTGCAGATATTCTGATTTTATACAAAGGAATTATGATTGGCATTCGTCAATTACATTTTTGCTAAGTAATTAAGAATGCATTTGTCTATTTAGGTATCCTGCTTTTGGACATTATTTTTGATTAGAGCAAATTTCAAATGTTTGATTATAACTGACTGTAAAAAAACGCAACACTGTTAGCATTTTTCAAAACAGGCAAAGCTGTTCCCACGGAGGGAAAGTATCCCAAAAAGTAGGCCGTGTTCTGCAGCAATGACAGGCCTAGATTTTATAGTGAAAATTTTAAAAGTGTTGCGTTTTTACAGTCACCTTTCACCAAGCATTTAGGGCATATTCATATGACATATTATTAATCAGTTTAAAAAAAGAAAAATTATCAACGCATGGCCAACATAATGTCATTCAATACAAATAACATGTCTGCAGATAATTATTGAATTAACCAAATATTTGCTAAACATCACAAATGAAAATGACTGTTGTTGCATAAAAACGTTGGTATAGTTTTTTGAAGTGGTAATTTTTCAAGTACTATGCAGCAGCCCTCTATTTAAAAAATTTCAAGATTTTGCAGCTATCTACAACCATATCTACAATTTCAGGATGAGTGGATTGATGGTATGAACATTACTATCAACATTCATTCATTTTATGAGAACACCTTCATTCATTTTCAATGATCTTTAGTACAAGGACTCGTTACATCAGTGACACAAGAAAAAAATTCCTCTATACTTTATTGTTCTTTCAGAATTACCCAGAAAATCGTCTCACGTCAACGCGACGAATTGTTCTTCGAAATCCATGCCAAAAATCTTAACCGGTTTATTGACGGCCGAATTTTTAAACGTCAATCTGTAATGAAATCCTATTTGAAGTGCTTTATGAAGCTTCAATCCACTCTATGAACTTCAAACTAATTTGCTGCTCGCCACCTTACCCATGACTTCCAAGGAAATCCGTATATACTTCTTCAATATTTTGCGAGCTTGAGAACCTCTGCAAATACTTGAATTTATGCTCTTGCAACCGATGTTTATGTTGTTCAGAAGAGCTTAGAACATGTCAGGAGGATATTAATGGAGCTCGTATCTGCTCTTGAACCGAATATAAATGAGCATTTTTTTAAATTATTAGGCGTAAGAAGTTACTTTGTATAGTGAAACAGCGAAATAAACTTTCCATTTAAATTTATATGATTCCCTTCTACTCAAAAAAAATACAGTGAGGTTTGATTAACTGAAGAGCAAATAGAATACAACAGAAACAAATCACAAGGTTAATATAATTTTATTTCAATTCATAAATGAAAACAAAATTCTCTATTTTTACGTAAGCTGTTAGCTGTTTAAGTTCGTTATCACTATATTCTTGCTGTGTAAGATGTGTAAGAAGATATGTCATCCAGGAAAATAGGAAAACGAGGTATGGCTTTTCTTTGTTCATTTACAGAGAGCGCCTCAACTTCTGAATTTCTCCATAATAATTTGAAAATCAATATCCTCCTAGCCGATATTTCTATAAAAAAGAAATCTCGCTTCGAGGTATCATAGTCTTCCATACAATACAGAAACACAAACACAAGACCAGTTAGTCGTGATGATTGAGAACCATGATGGTCAGGACCAGGTCTCTAGTTGCATTTTGAAGGCAGGCTGTTCATCCTTTAGAATGAATGACGAGTGATGAATGATTTTGATTATTTTCGTCTCGAACTATGAAAATTTTTCTGTTCTAGTTCTAAAATACTGGTCGACTGACACAGTTTTACGAGACTGATCCCTCCTCTTAAAAATCTGATTCTTGAAAATTTGATGTCTTGCATTTTCACTGCTCGCTGCACTCTTGAGAACATCGCTCATCCTTCGCTGATATTCAAAATCTAGACGTGAATTTAGTGTAAGTGTCTTTATTTTTATTGCGTTAAAGGACAGTTTTCACCTTTAAATTGTACATTGATGTAGACATCAAGGACACTGGATTCACACACACAAAAACAATCCCATATTTGCCAAAACAGTTACAAGTTTTTTTCTTGATGATTTTCCTGAACTGTGAGTATTAGTCACAGCTGAACTGGGGGGTAAATGAACTTTCATTTTTCAATGAATGCACGTAGGAGTTTTCATATCCTTATTTAATACATTTCAGAAAGTTAATTTACCGTTTTTTAAAATTTTCTCTTCAATTTATTAGCATATTAGTTAGAAATGAATCATTTTAATGAGCGAGGGCTTCAAAATGAATTAATAAATTGAATGACTGCAATTATTAATCAAACAAATTAATTTGTTTAATTCGCATCATATTATTTTGCACTTCAAAAAATGTTTACAGAGATAAAAAGATGTGTCGTAACATCAAAAAACGCGAGTTCAACAAACTGAGTCATAACATTAATCACTACGTTAATTAATTCTGGGCCTGTGAAGGAAGTAAAAGTAACCAATTTATTTCAGAATTAATTTGAATTATTTAATTCAGAATGAATTCGAAAACGATTTGCCAAAATTTTCGAATAAATTATGTTTCAGTAAACTTTCAGTTTATTTTATTCTCTGTTTAAAATGTTCCAAGTTTTTGTTTGCAACTTAGCCTCATTTATTACGCTATAGATGAAAAATATTTTTAAAACATTGTAATCTAAACTTTCGAGCATTGGCTCAGATTTCGTGTATTTTCGGCAGAAACTGAAAAATTGTGGTGAATCGGAACTTCCCTACAAATATGAGAAATTTTGCATACAGAGTAAAACGTAATAGGATCACAAAAACACAGGACTCAGGTAATTATTAATTTATTATTCTTAATTGGTATTCGACCTGTACCCTCATGAGCTTAGGTTCTAGCGTTTGGACTCCAAGGGTTCAAAAGCCCAGAGGTTGAAATGCAAGTACGTGAAGTTGAAAGTAAAAATTTGCCAAAACTGACACACGAATGATTAAAATCACGGACACAACACAGTCTAAGGCTTAAACGTGATGGAGATCCAAACATAAAACCGTATTTATGTGTTTCTCCAGCTTGTTCTGCTACCAAAATGTACAAAGATTAATGGATGACGCTCATGTTTTACGATGCACTATGTCTGCAATGAAAACCATGTCCTGTGAAGAGTGCATGCTTTCCGGAACATTGTCTTTGAGTTTGAAAAATTCCGAACTGGCTTTACCATTGTCTGGAGAAATTTCTAAACCTGCTGACCAATTTTTCGTACCCTCTCGTTTTGCATTACTTCAGAGAAAAAGTTTACCTTACGATAATTACATATTTCAATGCATCGACTTGCTTCCAGCACAAATGAGATCTTTTTCATAGCATCAGTTGAGCGTATTGAGCATCATCTTAGTACTTTGGTTCTACCCACCGATCAATGTGTGTTTGAGTTGCAGAGGAAATTGCATGATCCAATCGAGCAGGTCTTATGAACGAATTCATTCTGTACTGGAATATTAAACAGTATTGTGTTAAATGCTTCTGTTAGGAAATATAAATGGAGACCAATTCAAAGTAATCGATGCACGTGCCAGTAACGTCGGTCTGCACGTTCTAGAATTTTTGTGTCCAAAAAGTTAAATTTGTTCTCAATTACACGCAAAGTGATTTTTCGTTCAAATTTTATACCGAAGATATTTTATAACCGTATTTGGTATACTGATATCTCGTAGTTTACTAATTATTACGGGAAAATTGTTTGCAGCACAAGTCTTGTTCATCGAAAGACTTTTATTTCAATCTATTAAAAACAAAGACACTTTGTCGACGTAAGGTACAAGTTTAATATTTTTTGTGGGTGATTAGATTTTATGACTTTAATTTTTCATCACTAAATATGTTAAAAAATCTTTACCGTGTGCAATTTTATGCATGTGTAAAATCACAGCTACATATAAGTTACTAACTCTTTCGTCATTCAGTTATACTTTTTTTAAATGACGTATTTTTTCCTTTTAAAATGGTATTGAAACGTAAAATGCTACAAACAAAGGAAATTCGTAACTTAAAAGAAGTACGGAGAAAATCAGGATCAAATAAAGCATTATTGTAATTTAGGCCCTATGTTCCATTTGAATGTTGGACAATAATATATGATGAACATCTAATTAGCGCTGGAAATTTCCTATCATGAATTTCTTCGTAATTTTAAGATAAATTCTCCTTTTACGATATAATAAAATATAGACGGTGTTATTCTAACGCTTTTACAACATATTACGATTGACGTGTTTAATAAAGGTACACTCATTGATGCTATTCTGCATGCTCCTAATACATTCGAAGTTACAGCGCAGTACTCAGATCCTGAAGAATTAAATTCTTTTGTACTCGTTCGTTACAGAGAAGACACCTCGAGATTAACTTCCTATGGGTGAGACACAAAACGACTCCATTTAGAAAAAAACATGTACAAAATATTTCTGTTTCAAATCGCGTTCCACGATTATTGTGCTAAAAAGTTTTACCCAGTCAGGTAAAAAAGGACAACTGAGTGTTCTAATGAAGTACAGTCAACTGCAGCACGTGTCTTAACTCAAAAAGTAGATTACAGTTCACCTCGATGGTCTTCAGGTGCATCTCTACGCTTGTGGGTTTCCTGCATCACAGGTGTCGTGGTCGGCAGGTCCGGCTGTGCGTGCAGCGAGGCAGGGAGTTTTGGCGCAAGTCTCAAGCAAGTTTGCCACAAACAAGCCTAATTTGTGCCTAACGCTGTTCAGGCGAGTTCTTTATCTCTTTTAGTAGTCATTACTGCAAGGCAAGAGAACATGGACGGGAAAATGATAAATCACTGTAGAATTCCTCCGGCGGGGCAGCTTAAAAGTGATGAGTTCACGAATCCTTGAAGCAATCAACTACAGAAAGAGTTATTGAGAATATTTAATCTGTAAATTAATTATTAGGCTGTAAAAAAGGAAATATTCAAGTTTAGGGCCTAAGATGGAACAAAAATCCAAAAGGACAACTTTATAAATATTGGACAATATCTGCAACATTCTATTTATTTATAGTTCTATGTTCCAGATATTGCTGAATACTTAAAAGTTACGTTAAGACTAGGAAATCGAAGGTAGCTTTTTGCTTATTTCTTGAACGACGTTGACAGACGAGTTAAAGCGGCCGGCTGCTGTCGCATATTGTTGGGAGGTAGCCGGGACAACGACGACCACAGGGTTTTTTTCGTATTTTGGATGCTCAAGAAGAAAAACGTTTTTAGATGCTCAAGAAGAACAATTTTTGGATGCCAAGAATTAATAAATAGCAGAACGAGGCGATTTTAAGCCATGCTCGTGGACTAAGCTCTCGTGTGCTCTTAAGAACGGAACGCAAAGCTATGATAATACAAATAGAGGTTAAAAATATAGATGCAGCCATCTTAGTTTGAAATGTTATTTTTTTCGTGAAATTTTTTTTCGCATAGAATTTTATGTCTGAGTATTTTGTAAGCAACCCATGATGAGCTTACCGAAACTAAATCAAATAGGTAAAACTGTAACCTAACTGAATGGGAAAATAAACATAGATTATTTAAATGACCTGAAAATACCCATATCTTGATTTAACGGAACAAAAACGGGGCACCCTCGGTCTGTTACTGCTGATTGCCGTAGTTACTGACACAATTGAATGTGTTGCTAATGCAAACAATTACACTAAAAAGTGGATAAAGAACAATTAATCTTGCACTTTTATCAAGCATACTATCTAATGTGACAGTTTAAAATACCTGAACACGGTATATGCACCCTATCATACCTCTCAGCATTGTAGACAGTCATACCGAAGCTTTGACCGAGCGAACAGTTTGTCCGTTGTTTCCGAAGTCCGTTAAAGTAGGGTCTATTGAACGAAGATATGAGTGCATACAGAATTAGATTAAATTGTATCTGATAAAACGAAATGTGTACCCTGTACTTCCCGTCCGTTCTAATACGTCACCCCTAAGGGAAGAAATACTGTAAACAGATGAGAAAGCTTCTCAGTTGCCTTGGTCCAGATACCTTATTTTTGAATTCCGTTGCTCGTAACAGTTGTAGCACCCAGCAACGTAACTCAAAGATCAGTCTGATCATTATCTGCCTGAAACTACTGTAATTATCAGAGCTGTTCACTCAACAATGACGCTAACTGTTGAGGGCAAGCGAATTCTACAGTGCGACAGCCTAAATCATCATCCTTCCTCTTCCACAGGTCAGAGTATGAACAGAGCAATCGATTAAAAGCTAATTTCCCTGCCACAAAACGTAACTCCATCTAGCAGTGAAAAAAAGCATGAAAATTGACTTCTCAGAACATGTTATCCGCTTCTGATTCTATCCTTAGCAAAATCTCCAGGGGTTTTCACAAGTGTAACACACATTCAATACATTTGCATGAAAGAGCAGAGACTCTCACACGTTGGGCTGTCACCATCACAATTATTCTACATTTAACTATTTTATGAGAGTTTTAAGGTTATCTCGAGTAGTATTTGTCGAAACTAAAATCAAAAATGATGATTTTACCATGTAACCCCTTGCAAGGCAATTGTATTTTTGTAAGTTTTAGCACTCTTTGGTTTTTCTCATGAAGCTTGAGGTTTCTTCTGTAACTGTTAATCTTTTTGGATCTTTTTTATTATTAATAAATTGTGTTGCAGGTTGCACGGAAAAACCATAGAAAAATAAAAAAAGAATTGTTACTTATGCGAATGGAGTTTCCGAACACAAATCTCCTACTGTCTGTCTTTCGTCAAAATTTTCTAGGGTAAGCGTGTAAACTTTATTTGTACTACAACCAGAAAAATTAGTTCTAATCCCTTCTAAAAATACAACTTTTCTATGTACAACCCAAATACACACATTTCACTACCAAAGATAATTTTTTTGCCTCTACTGTAACACATGGAAATACCGTTTCAAAAAACAAGTACGTCATTTAGTTCATCAAACCTTCAGAAATTTGACAAAACCTTCAGTGGCAGTTACCTATGAAGGAACAGCAATAGGTGAACAAATCCTTGACTCGACAACTTTCAAAGAATTCTGCCCTGAGTTCTGGAGTGTTACTCTAAGTTTCACGGCTAAATTATCCAGAACTCGGCGCATGAATATTAATCTGATAATTTTAGGAGACTCTCCTGAAGAATCATGATCGTCAGTTCTCTTCACACAGGCCTCAATCTGATGCTAGAGTGAAATAGTGGATGAGGTAGAATGGTAGTAGTGGATGAGGTAGAATGGTAGTAGTGGATGAGGTAGAATGGTAGTAGTGGATGAGCTAGAATGGTAGTAGTGGATGAGGTAGAATGGTAGTAGTGGATGAGCTAGAATGGTAGTAGTGGATGAGGTAGAATGGTAGTAGTGGATGAGGTAGAATGGTAGTAGTGGATGAGGTAGAATGGTAGTAGTGGATGAGATAGAATGGTAGTAGTGGATGAGGTAGAATGGTAGTAGTGGATGAGCTAGAATGGTAGTAGTGGATGAGGTAGAATGGTAGTAGTGGATGAGCTAGAATGGTAGTAGTGGATGAGGTAGAATGGTAGTAGTGGATGAGGTAGAATGGTAGTAGTGGATGAGGTAGAATGGTAGTAGTGGATGAGCTAGAATGGTAGAAGTGGATGAGCTAGAATGGTAGTAGTGGATGAGGTAGAATGGTAGTGGTGGATGAGCTAGAATAGTAGTAGTAGATGAGGTAGAATGGTAGTAGTAGATGAGCTAGAATGGTAGTAGTGGATGAGGTAGAATGGTAGTAGTGGATGAGCTAGAATGATAGTTGTGGATGAGGAAGAATGGTAGTTGTGGATGAGGTAGAATGGTAGTAGTGGATGAGGTAGAATAGCAGTAGTAGATGAGGTAGAATGGTAGTAGTGGATGAGGTAGAATGGCAGTAGTAGATGAGGTAGAATGGTAGTAGTGGATGAGCTAGAATGGTAGTTGTGGATGAGGTAGAATGGTAGTAGTGGATGAGGTAGAATGATAGTAGCGGATGAGCTAGAATGGTAGTTGTGGATGAGCTAGAATGGTAGTAATGGATGAGCTAGAATAGTAGTAGTGGATGAGCTAGAATAGTAGTAGTTTATGAGGTAGAATGGAAGTGTTGGATGAGCTAGAATGGTAGTAGTGGATGAGCTAGAATGGTAGTAATGGATGAGCTAGAATGGTAGTAATGGATGAGCTAGAATGGTAGTAGTGGAAGAGCTAGAATGGTAGTAGTGGATGTTATAACCGTAAAAATATCAGATGTCTCTGAGTTTAATATTCACATAGCAAATATCAACGCTTATGAAAAAAATCTGTATGGTGCAAAATTATTCATTGTTGAGAGTATTAATGTGTTCGACTATGACACGTACTGTATATTGTATGTTACTGGTGTTGTGAACTCAATTTTCAAGGAGTGTAGAAGTTTGAATGCATTTTAACTTGAATGTAAATTTAATCTTATTGTTGTATGCGTTCTCGAGCCTTCACCAGTTTCTTCGAAGCGTCAAGACGGTGTTATTGAGGCGTCACCACGGTGTTATTGAGGCGCGACGACGGTGTTATTGAGGCGCGACGACGGTGTTATTGAGGCGCGACGACGGTGTTATTGAGGCGCGACGACGGTGTTATTGAGGCGCGACGACGGTGTTATTGAGGCATCAAGACGGTGTTATTGAGTGGTCACTACGGTGTTATTGAGGCGTCACCACGGTGTTATTGAGGCGCGACGACGGTGTTATTGAAACTTCAAGACGGTGTTATTGAGGCTTCAAGACAGCGTTATTGAAACTTCAAGATGGTGTTATTGAGACTTCAAGACGGTGTTATTGAGACTTCAAGACGGTGTTATTGAGACTTCAAGACGGTGTTATTGAGACTTCAAGACGGTGTTATTGAGACTTCAAGACGGTGTTATTGAGACTTCAAGACGGTGTTATTGACGCGTGACGACGGTGTTAGGGCGCCAGTAATTTGGAAAGTTTAATAAATACCACTGAGTGAATGAGATATTGCTCGTTAAATTGATGCAAGATCATAGTGTTTGGATGATTTGAGCTTAATTAGAGCTATTTTAATTTATTAAATTGTTAATTATACGTTAAATCTTTCGAAAATTTCTTTTGCATTAAGGTAACAAACTGCAAATATTTGTTTCCTCTCTGAATTTCACATCTACTTAAAAATCATTGGAATTATAATAAAATGGGACGAAAATGCTTGCTGTGCATGTTGATGCTTACCCTAGATCATTTGTATTAGGTTCAATGATTGAATAAATACATCCACTTTGTCCTTATAATTTTGCATCTAAATATGGAATTTTTCTTTTTAAGTTTGCAAATAGGGAAAGTTTAAGCTACTCTATCACCAGCTTGGTCGACTGGTATCACCAGCTTGGTCGACTGGTGAGCGAATCTGCTTGCGAGCGGAAAGACCCGGGTTCGAATCCCGCTGCCGCCATGGTTGACGCGGCTAGAAATACGGCATGGGACTTGGGTAAACAACCGAATAATTATCGAAGTAATTATCCGACCCAAGAATGAGCCAGATGGTTCGTTCCTATAGCCTCATTCTATTCTATTCTACTCTGTACCTGTGATAATCACAACCAGGAAACAGACGGACCATACAGGAGGATACTCGAAACGAACATCAGGATTCAATCCTGATATCACTCCTGGAAAATTGTTCATTTGTCAAATTACAGGTACACTAATTAGATAATCTGCTATCGCCTGTGATTACAAGAATTATTCACACTTACACTCGTATTTATAATAGCAAGTGTTGGTGAGGTTGGTTAGAATTTTTTATTTGGAATATTGACTCTTCCTTGTGTAGGCATCATGGTAAACCATCAGTGAAATACCTTTCTATTGAGGGAAAGTCACAAATACTATTTAATGTCAAAAAAGATTTCGTTATTAAAGAAGTTTAAAGAGATACACCAAAATTTTAGAAAGTTTTTCACATGGCAGTTAGCTGCAGGAAGATTATTTACTGTCATAGAGATACACACTGCCGGAAATCCCCGTGACTCAAACATTACAATATACGATGATGTTAGTCACAATCGTATATTGAGGAACACATGCGGGGAAATTTTCTCAAAATTCAAGCCGCAAAAATACTTATGATAGCAAACGAGATGCTCCGAATGTTCGATCTAATCTTCAGGTGAGTGAGTCAAAATTAGGAGCGAGTCAAAATTATGGCAGTTCTATATTTAAGGCATTAGCTGTTCATGTCAGAATTTATCATCGATTGCTTGACATCGGTGTAGATTTTCTATTGCTTAGCTGCTTAAAATAATTTTCTCGAACATTTTACTTTGAAATCAAGAGAAATTATCTACTCAAAGAATATTTTAGTAGAAGAATATTTTTGTCCAAGAATTTGGAGACTGAATACGCCAACGCTATTGCACTGAAAGTAATTATATTGAGTCTGTTATTCCCACTCCTGTTATTTCATGATATCTACATTTCTCCACAGATCATGTCTTCTATATTTTCGTAACGACAAATTTAATTTCTATTGTACAACTACCATTTTCCCAAACATAATGTTTTCTATTTTCCCGTAAAACTCGTAAGTGCACTGTAACATGATGTGTAAAATATAACTTTCTCATGACATATATGAACACAAAATACTAGGTATTTATCAATCCCAGCAGTCTAGAAACTGTCAAAGGAGTGACCCGCAGGAAAAAATGGCAACTTTTTGCATTCTGATATCGGAGGCAAGATTGACCATAACTTTTTGCATTCTGATATCGGAGGCAAGATTGACCATAACTTGATGGGAACAAGAAGCTTTTGCTCTGCATAAGCAACTCACGAACTTTGGTAACTTGGACTGCTACAGACGATAGCAACATATTGGATTAGTGCCAACGAGAAAAAGAAAAGCGTTTGTGGCAACTGATCATCCATTGTTGATGATGCTGAATGCACAAATGATTTGAAAACATTTGAAGATGTGTACAAGTACATTCCTGAATATTCCTTGGAAATAAAACTCAGAGTCTGTTTACAATAGCCATGAACAACAACGAAGTCAACTAGGACAATGCTGCCTTTCCAAGAAATCAGGGGACAAATTGTTATAAAATCCCTCCGTAGCATACATTCCCATCACAATAACTAAGAAAACTCGTATAAAAT
This sequence comes from Trinorchestia longiramus, assembly GCA_006783055.1. Taxonomy (NCBI): domain Eukaryota; kingdom Metazoa; phylum Arthropoda; class Malacostraca; order Amphipoda; family Talitridae; genus Trinorchestia; species Trinorchestia longiramus. The sequence goes on along the minus strand of VCRD01000822.1, from coordinate 16,278 downwards.
GACTGCTTCTTTTAATCATATATACGAGACTTGGTGTAGCACTCACTCAGATGTTTGTGCAGGACTTTTGAAAGGAGCCCAAAGCCGTTGTCTAGCGGACGAGATCTTCGCTTGGCACAATTTAATGAGAACTCATTTGTGATGTCAGGAAAGGATGAAATCTTGCTATCACAAGGCAGACAGAATCTGAACTTGCAGAGTGGTAGATTTCACTGGCATAGGTTTGTGTCTCATACGCTGCTAATTTTGTACGTTATCCAAGGAGACCATAACTCTAAAAATTTCAAAATCACTTCATATTCGTTCAACCAAAAGTGTAAAGTACAGTTTTATCAGGGTAAAGCTTAGTACTTTACACAATAAAATAAAGTACAAATTAATTGGAAGAATTGAGGAAAGAGGCCTTAATAAATGCATCAATTTGTACTTGTGGAGCTGTACTTTGACACTACTTACTGGTCACTTCAAACCTAGTCACGTAGGTCGTCCGTCTTGTGGTATGGGGGTCCAAACTAGCGACATATCTCCTTGTTTTGTGTTTTGGTCGCTCGTGATTTCATATTATGAAGATCATTTTACGATTCACGTGGCATGTTTTAAAATCAGTCAATATGGAAGTTATTCAAACGAAGGTACGGGGAGTATCAATTATGAAAGATACATCATTATAAGCCTCTCTTCCGTACAAATGCGTTTCAAAGATTTTAAATTTGGTTTTGCCCTAAAAAATTCATTTTTTTTAAATTTGATAATTTCCTTAGGGGTTTTAAGAGCAAAAACTAATGATCATACGTCCTATAGTAGTCACAGATCCTGGATTGCAGAATTGAAACTTTAATACGTTGATATGCAGGCGCTTACATGGCAGGCATGAGGTCTGGTGCATCTCACTCTTAACTGTAGCAGTTATTGAGCCAGTAGTCGTCGAGAGAGCAAAAATTAAGGTAAAGGATATCGTCTGTGATTTTATCACATAAATTGAAGGGTGGAAAGCACTAGTGGACTACTTGCATTTTTTCCCACAGGAGAAAATGCAAGTTGTCCACTAGTGCTGTCCACCCTTCATATAGTAAACTACTGGATCGTAATCGCCTCTGTCTGCGCTGTGTTAGCGACAGCACGGGAGTGGACTACTTGCATTTTTTCCCGTGGAAAATATATTATATTTACCATGGGAAAAAATGCAAGTAGTCCACTAGTGCTTTCCACCCTTCAATTTATCAATAGAGGAAAATTTCTGGGATTCCCAAGAAATTTAGGCTTCGTGGATAACGAATTAATTCAAACGCTTTATCTCTCGTGGTCGAGTCCCTGTGAGTGAATATTGAAGGTAGGACTAATGTAATGTTCCAAAGCTGTTAATAATGTCGTGTTCAAGTATTTATTCATTAATATATGTTACGTTACTCTAAATAGGTGATATTTTATCGACACGATGTTGAACTTGATAAAAATAGCTAATATCTTAAATACGAGTATCCTAACTTTGTTTCGATGAGTTATGTATGTAAAAAAGTCACATTTACAGTTGGGTCAACAGACAGCGTTCATGGAAAATTTTGACCTTTCGACTTTGGTGTCTTTTTGTATTTGAGCTCTACTTACCTTTTTACTCGCAATTGAATTATCAGGTCGAAAGATTTGGAAAATCTGAAGCTCAATGAGGCAGAAAAAAGATATTGCAGTGCCATGGTATGGTTATTTTTTGTATGATTTCAATTTCTTCAATAAAGAAAGCAAGTGAAAGTTCTTAGTTTTTAACACAGAATTAGTTAGAGAAAAAATGGTTTCGCATTTAAAAAAAAATACGGATTACACCATTGTCTCTGTAGAAACTTTGAATTTGGACTTAAAAAATGGTTGAAATTCTTTGAATAAGATGAAGAGGGAAATTATGCATTGGTTGAAGTCAGCGATCCTCTAATCTGGCGAGCTTCTCAGACCTAACATCTAGAGCCTCACCAGAGCCCGCTAATTACACCCTTTAGACTGACTAATTATAACGTCTGCCGCTTCGAAGTCCATTAGTAAAAAAGCTCTTTTTCTTTAAGAGGTGTCGTCCTAATTGCCAGCCAGTTTGAACGCTTTTGGATCCAAGCAGTGGGAGGGTGTGGAAAAAGTCGGAACTTTCACTGACAACTGATGACGAAAAGCCGGTGTTTGAGTCATGTTAGGCGAATTTAGTTGATAGTTACGACGTTGCCTGTCCATAGGACAAGGTTTACGTAAACTGAAAATCCATAAACCTCAAGGGAATTAACAAAATACAACCTCACGTGTTCGACACTTTGAAAGCTTGAAATTATGTGATCGTACCTATCGATATCAAAATTTCTATGAGAACAAGTCGAGTTACGAAGTCATAGACGAATTTATTTCGTGATATTTCTGAGTGTGTAAGCACTTCTGCAGTGTATTTTCAGTATGCACAAGGAAACGAGCAAGCAGGATTGATATTCCAAGTGCATTCAAAATGAAACTTTCCGCAAACTCGTTTCCATCGCTAGTTGTTGAGCAAATGTATGGCAAATGCGCGTTGACGAGTTGGCTACTGTATATCCATCAGCCTTCTATTACAAGGATGTCAGAATTTTGATGTAGATGCTGTTTTGATGTTTAACAGCATTTCATTATAACAGTTGCATGGACCTAAAAGATGAGCATAGTAGTTGATTATGATTAATTCATGTCCTATGATTAATTTATGATCATTAATTTAGGGTCATATTATTAACCTACATCATGTACGTAGAAGAATCATTTTAGCAGTTACTGAACATTATACCGGCTACCCATAAAAAACTAAACCGATTATAGAATAGTTTTAACAAGTAGGTAACCAAAAACTTTTTCAGTATTTTTTTGTAAAAAACAAAGCAATTTGAGTCAATTCAATTATCATTTGAGATGATTATTTATTCAAAACTGTTTTAAATATAATCGTAGATTTTCGGTAGCTACATCCTGATTTTTGCGTAAATGAAAACATTCTCTCAATCATTTAATAGGAAACAATCGCCTGCATCAAAACAATAAGAGAGCATTAAATCGAACAATTAGTTAGTCAGTCATCAACATTCAAACAGCGTATGCGGTTATAAGCGAAACATCCTGTACAATCAAATTTATCGTACAAATCTACAAAACAAGGTTTCCTGATTGTAAACAGGTATAACATTGAACTTTTTGCAATAAAATAGACTTCGGGTATAGACATTTGTTTATGTCTGACTCAGATCAACAATCATGTGAACTGCTTCAGCATTTAAAGTTTTCACCGCCTCCAGGCTGGCTAGGAGTTGTGGTTGGATGTTAGCTGTCTTCTTCCCCTACCCCTAAATAAAAAACTCGCAAGCAGTTAGGTTCCATGACCTTGCAGTGCGTACGAGTAAAACACCTGATCAACTCGTCCAAACAACCAGCGGATCTGTACGGATGCTGATGGCCAAATCTGCACCCGTACACTGCCTGACTTTAAAGTTCTGTGACTCTTTGCATCACAAAATTCTTGCACTTCATGTTAGAAATATTGACATTATTGATTTAAGCCATAAAAGTTGGTTTGAAAAATGTGTGATACATTGTAGACAGATTTATCTTACGTGTGTCATGTTCTCCGCTTTATTCAGTAGACAAGTTTGTGATTCAGGAGCATGTAACGATAGATATAATCATACAAAAGTTGTAATCAATACCCGTAAGAGTTACTGATTTTAGCTTGCATACTAAAAATATTTATAAGAAAAAGTAGATATTTATTTATATTCTTTTCCAAATAATAAAGGATAGTGTGTAAATTGACTTGGCGTTGGTATAAGATTGAGCGAAAAATAGCTAAAACAAACATTTCTTTCCCCAAATAAATCCAAGTTCTCATAGCAGCCGTGTCTAGAATTTTCCTACAAAGATTCTAGTTATTGAAGAAGCAGCAATGCTGAAAGCCAACAACTTTTCTAAGAAATATCAAAAATATTGAAAGTATTTTCGCCACATCGAATTGCGGGCAAAACTGCGTCCAATTAGACTCGCTTGACTTTGGTACTCCGCTCAAGGACATACCACCTCTAAAGCGGCAAAAATTCCAACAAATATCTGAATACTTTGTTAATGGGAAAATTGTGCTCTTTGTAATCTGACCCTATAAGATTTTTTCAGTAATATCAAAATGTTTAACGTATTTGTTGGCATTGCGTTGCTTGCGTTTGAATTATTCTTTCATGCAGTTTACAGAATTTTTAAAACATTTTCACACACAGGTTAACAGTTTTACACGTTTTTCCACTTTCTGCCATTTTACACGTTCTTCCACTTTCTGGTACTGCCTGCTAGGAAATACACAATTCTTTCATCGACTGACTCTTAACATCATAAATAACAAACCACAAACAAAAATTGCACAAGTTAATGCACACTTCTTGATATCTAACAAAAAGTTTGGCGAGCATCTCTTCCCCATTTGGCTTGACTCTCTTTGTATTCGCCACAATTCTGTAAACAGAAACGTTATTTGCAGGAAATTTAATCAAGCGACGAGGCCTCTACAGAGGGCTGTAAAAACATACTTAGGTAGGTACGCATAGAGAGAGATAACCTCCAAGGAGGTGCTCACAACACATGACCTCTTAACAGAACGGAGTACTTGCAGCTACAGTAGATACTAAAAAATCTTTCTCTTTACTCTGAAACAAGGCTTCAATGTTTCTATTTTTGCTGTATGAGGTTTGTCAGTTTTATGAAAATACTGAAAGCATACCAAGGACTTTTTAGTGATGATAAAAAAGGCAAATACCTATGCCTAGCATTTGTGTATCTTCATGTTCCTCACCACAAGAGCTCTGAGGTAGAATTGAGGGAAATATTCGGTTAAGTTTTCCTTACATTAATGATTAATCCTTGGTATGCTCAAGTTTTAATCAAATTTCCTTATTTATTTCTGTCTGAGTAATTTCAAAAATATCTAAGAACGAAGAAAAAATAGATTAGACAAGGCAAATATTCCCGTACCTGAACTTTGCTTCTAGTAAGTTAAAAATACCGATGAAGTCGCTTAAGATGCATTTCACAGCTTTCTTCTTTCGATATTATCGACTACGAGTGTCCCTTTCTAATGCAAATTTCTGAGGTATAAAAATACCTCAGTTTGATACTATACTAGCATAAAATCTCAGTTTAGTACCACAAACTGATGAATGTCTTCCTTGAACATCATCTAAAGTACCGAAGCCATCACGTGTTTTTCATTGAGCCCTGAACGGTTTTCTAAGCATGAAAGAGAACATGTTGAACAATAAGGCAAAGAGCTCATAAAAATGCAAGTGAGCCTTGGCTGATATTCCGATGGATCGTAACGCATCATTTCTTATCAGAAAACAATTTTTTCGATTTTTTGTCTCGCATATCGTTTTATTCTTTCATTATCCTGAGAGAAACAAGTCATACCTTGACTTGAGATTTACTTATATTTAGCACTGTGGCCAGTAGACTTTTGAGTGGCAGGCACCTGGTTATCAAGTGTGGGGATTTTCTGTACGTCTCCAACATTGCCTGCTTCGAAAACACCTGACGAAGAGTAATCAGTTTTGACTAACAAACGGTGTACATTTGATTTTTTACTTTTTTAAAATCTAAAAATAATTGGAGCACAATTCTAGTTCTTAACACTTTATTCGACGAAAGCAAAATACACGCGGGATGTAGTTTTCTATTATAAATATCTATGTCTAATATCTTGTAAAATCTATCGAATAAAGAAATCTCTCACGTATCAAAATATTTCCGTTTGTGAATATTGCAAACTAGGGTTAATTTTTGTTTTTCTTCATTTTAAGGGGAATTTATGAATTTTTAATTAATTAATTTAAAGCAGAATATTTACTTCAGAATGAGGAATATTGATAAAGTTTATTTTCATGAAAATAGATTCGGTGCTTGATTAATTATTTTTGAAATGACACAAGCAAAAGAAAAAAAAGCCAAGAAATGGGAAACATTGACTGGACGTGGCACTGGGGAAGCAGTCTTGAGTCGTGTTTGCAGGTACAGTTTCAATCAGAGTAAGTTTTTAATATCCACCTAGCTGGTGCAGGATAATATAATTGTATAAACTAAATTGTTCTCAGAAAATGCGTCATGAAGAACTGAAGAACCGCAAATTGAAACGAGTCACGCATTGAATACATAATAACGGAATCAACGACTTATAAATGATAAGTTTGTGCATATGAAGGTTTTAACATGCAAAGCATACCACGGGTTATTATTGCTCTTAATGCGATGGAATTATGTGAGTGCTTTGATCTCAATCGCTTGCTGCGTCGGAGCTTCGAGCAACATAGCATAAATTAACGTGGCATTTATTTAGAGGGAACGTGTGCCTGGCTTGTAATTATAACATACGCTAACTAACCATAACATTTAACACTTATGTTTCACTTCCCTTGCTTCATTTTCTTTCTGAAATTTATGCATACCGAAAGGCAGACACTGGAAGCAGTGATCTTCATAATCAATCGTAACCAAACGTTTCGCTTCGTCTCATTTCTTTCGGTTGGGCTGTTTGTGTTGGAATTTCCTCCGAGTAGTTCTGACGTTCCCAGAGATATAGCCATCAGCGGAGCAGTTTTGTCTGTCAGTAACCCTAATAAAGGATTTTTGTGTAATTAAGTGGAGGTAAACTCAAGCAAGACTGTTTAATTGGACCGAAATACAGGTGGTTAGGCGAAGCCGCACCTGAGCAGTGTGTGTGCAGGAGAAGCTGTAGTGCACATGAAGGGAGACAGGAAGGCAGCGGGAACTATAATTATTATTATTACTGCAATTCTGTAAAATTAAGGTAATTTATAGTATTCATTACTGTTGTAAATTCACCTCGCGTTTGTTGAAACTGCGTAAAACCCTAGACACTCTCAGCAAATCCTCACCACAGGAGTACAGGAATCTGACATTACGGAAGAGGTACACAAAATTCCCAAAGTTTGTTTAGTGACAATCTCAATTACCGTCCCCCTTTCCTTCCTTCTCGAAGACTATTATTTAATTTTTACATGACGAGAGCAATTTAAAAGTAGAAAACTACAGTTGCTTTTGCTGCTCTGTAAATCTCTCCGTTAAATTTTATTCGAGTTTGTCGAGAGTAGGTCAAGTACTTTTAAGTGCTTCTAAAGTCACTCATCAATTTTCTATACTTATTCGAAAGGTTACTCGTCCATCAATTGCACGTGTTAGTACAATGCATAAATGCACTTGTTGGTACACATACATATGCACCAACATGCAAGAAACGCGCTAAGTTTATGTAATCTTTGAACTTTTATGAGTAAAGATGAGCGCTTTGCTAAACTGCACCCAAAATCCCAGTTTAAATGTGAGACCATAACGCGTGCATGAGGCAGCTACAGAACACACACACACACGCATCTCAGGTAATGAAAGATGTCCTTCATGCGTCGCTTTCGGAATGCAATTGTCGAGGCTCACAGACAGGACAACAATTAAATTCTCTTGTTGAAATCCTTCTCCAAACATTGTAGACAGGCCTTGACATTTTTATTGTTTTGAGACCTTTGTTGCAGCTGACTTCAAAGAGAGACCGACCCCAAAACATTTCTACAAATTACGTATAACTTGATTCCTTAATTCTAGGTAATTATATTTACATTAGGCATCGCTTATATTAAAGGTACCGCTTGTCAGGCTATCAAATCTAATTGTACAACCTCGTATCATGGCCCTGTGGGATGCTATGACAAGTGAGGCTTAGTAACATCACAACATTGTCGCCAATACACTGGACGTATTAATTACTGGCTAGATATAGCACATCAGCGTTTTTTTTGTAGTTTTCTGGTACATGAATGAAAATCATAAACATAGCTTAGATGCCTCATGAATTGTGTACGATTTTGTTTAATATTATGCCTATTTATGACCTATATATGTACGTATGTATATCACGTTCGAGAGTAAATCTATGGGAATTTCTATATCAGTATTTTCGAACAAATATTTCTGAATGCATTTTGCAATAAAAACTCCTCTTACCTGAGAACATTCAGAGAAGTTGACTGCGCAAAAGACTTCAATCTCTCGTCGGCCCTGCAATAAAAATGACGACCATTTATAGGATTTTCACCAGAATGGTTTTGCTTAGCGTGAAAACTAGGAACGATTGTCCTATTGAAACGATAATCTTAGCCCTTGAATGTTTTTCAACAACTTTGGTTTACAAAATGAAGTCAATCTTGAAATGAACTGAATACATGACACAACCTATATTTTAATTCTTCAGTGAATTATTGTCAGTTAATACGGTACATATTGATAGTTTTTGGACTGAATAGCAACGGCTTGCTTCAAGCTGCCTCAACGATAGCCATTCATATGTTTGACATTGAAATTTTTCATTGAAAATGGATCAAACATCATAGAGTTTGTGAAGAAAACACAGTAAACAGATACAGCTTTTGTAAACAAAGACTGCTATTGAACTGTAATTACGATGTAGTCTTTCGGCGCTCAAAATTAGTTTCTGCTGAACTGTTTATTTAAAAAATCCTTTGTTTACATTTTCCAGCCAATGTGATTGATCTACGCAATATTCTGCATTGATCTCATTTTCCAACCAGCGTTGCTTGTTTGTGCAATATTCAATACTGTTCTCACTCCCGAGGCAGAAACCACAGAACTTCAATAGAAATGAAAACGTGTGTAGCTCGGCCAATTCAAGGTCAGCCCCCTGATTAATTCAATTTCTAATCCAACCTGCTCACACCATGCTTCTCAGATGCTAAGGCTGAATTAAATTCGTTTCAGCGACGTTCTCTTTGTTCCCTATCTCTGCCCAAAACATCGTGTGTCAGTAGGACAGGGTGCAGAAACATAACTTCCTTTTTTTCAAAGCAAAGCGCTTTGAAACAGGAAGGTATACTGGCTATTTATACAACTCGACTGTCAATTGTTATAAGGCTTGCTGCTGGGGCTGCGTTTCCCTACGAGATATGTTCCTTCATTTAAGGGATTTCTTAACGTATTCTTGATAAAGCTGTTGCTATACAGTGCCCTCCAAAATTAAGGAACAAAATGAAAACTTTCAAATCTTGAAAAAATTTGAGTTAATTTTTTTGAAATTTTCACTGAATATAGACATACAGTGCTTGAACTATTTCTTTAATTTTCAGGTTACCTAAATAATGCTACCATAGTTATTTAATATTTTATTATTTTTTGTGTCCTAAATTACGGAAGAAAATAACGGTTTTACTAAAACATGATTACAAAACAGATCACAGATAATCACAATGTTTACTTTTGTGGTTGTCGAAACTAAATATTATGTAAACTGTATGTTTGTATTATACAATATTACTGATTGTAAAATAAAATTAATCTAACTTAGTCCCATTGAACGCAAGCGAAGGAACCTAACCTAACATTTATCGGTTGTCTTGAACTTAAAACGTGCACAACTGGTGAACCAGTTAGAACTCTTAGGGTTTCAACCAATTTTGAAACTCATTTTTCACACATTTTTGCACAACGTTCAAGTTGACAGCCAGCGACTTAAACTTTAGGGTGGGAATCCTTAGAACTAAAACCCAGCCATGACCGACACTGCATTCATCATCAACAGGACAACAACAATAATAACAATATTAATAACAAAGGTAATAATGATACGGTAATACTAACACTGACTGGCCAAATTGTGCGTACCCGGTAAACTAAGAGAGGGAGGTTATCATGCTTAATCTAAAATGAAAAGCAATGGAAACACTCATTGCCAGATAATTTTCAGAACAACGAACAAAGCACTTGTTTTTTTTATCACATCTCGCTAAAAATGAGCTGGCCCTGAAGAGCTTTCTTTGTTTACGGAAGAAATTAACTGTAGTGTGTGTGTGGGGAGGGTGGATGGGATTTTGCGATTGGATACTAATTGAAATATTTTTTGTTGACTTCCACGTAGAGATAACTTAGCTCCACAAGAGGAAGACCTGAGCGTTTAATAAAGCCGATAAACAGAATATAAATAATCATTTTCAGAACTCAGAATATTTGAGACTGAAATACTATACCTCAGACAAGAAAATTTGAACGGAATAATTATTAGGAGAATGAGTCTCCTACGTTAAAAAATAACGCTACTCTTACTACTCTAACTTCGTGGAGCAAATGATTAGTGTTAATAATCCTAGTATTGATATTAAATTTACGGTTAGAAAGCATTAAAAGTACACCAGTTTATTGCGGTGTGCCTGAAAACATGCTGTCAGTTCTGTATAGACTGAACGAGACAGCCATGGATGAGATTCACGTCTGCTGGATAAGCCAGTCTTTTACGACAAGATATGGAACACAACAAAGCCATATACTTGGACACTGTCACACAGCTTGGTCATCACTGCATTGCGTGAAGCAGCATAGAAAAGAAAAAACTTCATTCCATTAAGCATGCATGAAATATGTAATGGTTTTTTAATTCTTAATGCTATTATCTTGAAACTAGTGATCATGCTTTCAGCAACTGCAACTCGTAGAAAAGCTAACGCGTCGTGCCTTACAACAGAAAGCTGGTTCTTTGTTGCTATTGCGGGGCCCATGGCCGAATTTTGTTATGGATTATACATGCAAATGTGGGTTTTTAATTTTTTAATTTATCTCATTTTAAGCGTAACTACTGTCTTATTTCAGCCATCACAATGGAATCCTTGCATTCTGAAGCGTTTACACCTAAAAAGGTTCCCACTTACATTGTTTCTTCGTTTAATCTCATTTATACCTATTTCATCACTAGCTACTCATACAATGCAATAAAATAGAACAAGTTTTCATGATAAAACTGACACTGTGTCTTCTGTTCTTTCACGTACTTCAATGAGGCAAAATTTAAATAAAATAACAATAACATCTCTTTCCATGCCCTAAGAGCGACATTCACAAAGAAGCAAATTATATATGAGTCTCTCAGTGACCGAGTATCGACGGATCATGGTTCAGTGAAGGTTGAGTGCTCCTACCCTGCAATTACAGCACGACCTCGGAAACGTGAGAACTATGATAGAAAGCCTTTTGTTATGTAAGCCTCTTTCACTAACAGTTCTGGTCTAGGAAAAAAGAGCTAGGGTACTTTACAGTATGCTGAATGTTGATTTTTTCACGGCTGAAAAAATCATTTGTAATTATGGTATTGTTTTTGAGAAGCACATCGATATGGAGAAGGTTAACCTTGATAGGGTAGCATAATTGCGACTTTAATAATTAACTTGATAGGGTAGCATAATTGCGACTTGATAGGGTAGCATAATTGCGACTTTAATTACCGTTTGGTAGAAGGTTTTACAGTGGAACTCAAGCAATACCTTGACATCAGAAAATCTACAGCAATATGCAAGAGAAAATATCAAAGGTCAGTAATCAATCGAGGATTATTGATATCGTCAATAATTCAACATCAGCAAGCTGTAAGTTTCTTGTATTCTTATCAAAAAATTTGTTTTGCGCACACAGTTGCTAGTACTCGACTGGGACAACAGTGTTTCTGGAACACCATACTGACAACAACGCCAGTATTTTCCAAGCAATTAAGATATCAGTTCCTGAGACATGCCTCAGCACGGCAGCACCAATGCAAGGGCTGTGTAATACATATGCTTGCTCTGATGATACGAAGCCAACGCCGATGAGGTGGTGATGTGGATGCCAGTGCATCGCGAGCTACTTGGACGACTGAACGGAGTGTTAGTAAACACAGTGGGCTGTGTATCAACAAACGCAGCCCTTGGTAAACGGGCCAAGGTAAACATGGATAAGAAAAATACGATAAGATGCCTGTCAAATTTATGGGGAAGAATGCTTGGGAATACTGAAAGAATAAGAACACTGACCCTAACGTGAAGAGAACGAGTTAAAGTACAGAGTAGTTTAAGTTTGAGCGCTTGAGACCACAAAAATTACAGCAACTTTGCAGAACTGGCATGATTAAAAAAATCCAATACTTTTGCTCTAAGTATTAGCACACGTTGGAATTTTTGTTTCGTGAAACAACCTTGATTACCTGGTTCGTTCACTGAAGTCAGGAAGAAGTAATAATGAAATATTTTTGTTTTCACTTTTGTTAAGCTTACCTTTAAAAATGACTTGTTAGTATTTTTAAAAATTACTGTTTACCGTAATGATGCATATTTTGTGAACTATTCCATCCCTTAATAATGCTCTGTAGCCAAAGATCTACGCACAATGTTTGGGAAATTGGTTTATTTGAATTACATACTGAAATCCTGTTTCAATTGTTACCCAAGCACTTTGAAGTTTTCTATGCAAAACATATGTAGCTCCCTAGAAAAGATCAGGTGTTATCATGAATTCAGGTACCTACAAAACCGATGCTTCTCCGTCACAGCCTTTCAACATCTTGTGTACCACTAACTTCAGATCTAACTTTTGTGAAAGGTAAACTGCAGAAAATCGCCCACGTCTTCTACACTGCGATCAAGTTACACAGGCAATTCACCAAGTTTACCTAGTGGACACAAAAACTTCAGAACGTAACTTTGGGCACTCTTAAATAAACTTTAACAGCTCTGCTGTGTTAGGTAGTCGTTTTCATTCCTCTGTAATACGTCCCCGCAATTTAAACCACTAGGTTTTGCCAGGACCAACATTAAAATTATGATATGCTTTCAAAATTTGATTCAGTACTGGCTATCCTCTCAACCTCTAGTTATTATTTCATAATGATATAATAGAATAGAATAGAATGAGGCTATAGGAACGAACCTTTGGGCCCATTCTTGGGTCGGATAATTACTTCGATAATTATTCGGTTGTTTACCCAAGTCCCATGCCGTATTTCTAGCCGCGTCAACCATGTCGGCAGCGGGATTCGAACCCGGGTCTTTCCGCTCGCAAGCAGATTCGCTCACCAGTCGACCAAACTGGTAGACGAAAGAGAGATTTTGGCTCCTATCACACAATAGCCAAACTCTATAAAATAGTAAACATTGGCTCAGTAGTTACATAGCTTTACTTTAAACATAAGCAAAATAAACAAACAGCCCTGCCATTCAGCACACAATTTACAGTAAATAGTTTTTTATATTATATTAGGGAGAGACCAGATCATGTGGATACTGTATAAATACTCGACATTTTTGTTATGAAGTTCTTGGGTAATTATTACTTAACTGGCCCGTATGTGTTGACCTTATGGTATCTTAATATTTTTACTCTAGTATTCAGTGCATGAACCTTTTTTGAAGGGGACATCAGACCATCAAAGAGAATGAATAATTAATTCTTGGTTAGTGGAAGAAACTAAGCTCGAAACTACTTAATTAATTATGGAATGTTTCACAAGCGACAATGTTTACAGTGGCGACTGTTTGCACTACGCATGACAAACTGTTGTTCGAGAAAAATAACAGTAGGCACGATTCAAAGTTAATCGTCGGTGACCATTGACGATTAAAACAAAGTGAGGCCAAAAATAATTGAGATACCTTGGAAAAATTAACATCAGGATTCAATGCCCTCCTAAAAAATGCTCTTTCGACTCGCTCAGCAGTACGAGAGCTCCTTATGGATATCAGGACCACAATTTCAAAATAAGATATAGCGAAAGGTGTCTCATGACTACAAGACATGGTCAAATTAGGAATGTAAGAACTATGTATGGTTTATCATATCATCTCAGACTTTGTCCTGGCAAACGGGTGGGCTTATATACGCAGAACATACAAGGAATACTTTGAATTGTAAAGCATGTCCCCAACAGTCAAACTCTCAGTTGACTCTGGGATGATTTCGACAGCCAGGATCAATGGATACAAACAAATTATACATACATTGGATAAATATCTCATTATCCTCAATGCTAGAGTTCTCACTACAACCACCATATCGTTGCTTAGTAATGACGTTCTTAGAACACCGCCGTCTCTCAAGAAGATAATGCACTCGTGCACTCAACTGCAAACACTGAAATTTTAGTTCGAGGTGGATCGGAGTATCACGTATCATATATACCGGCCAGCCTAACCACTTGATCTCGAGATAATTGAACCATTGTGGGAGAATTAGGCAGAGACTGAGGCACCCATTCCACATCTTTTATTACTCGAGTGTGTTGTGAATGTTGTAGTAGATCCGTAGTATATGAAGCTTTTCCTCCAGAAACTAATCATACTCTTGGCAATCATATTCTTTGCAGAATATAGCATTTTAATAGAGAATTGTTACCCAATACTTGGTTGTTAATTGAATATTGTGTTTTTGTCATGTCCTGACATTATTGCAAACCACATAATTTCGGTCCGAGGGAAGTTCCTCATGCGATAAATAAAATACAACTGATAGCTTTTATGAATTAAACAAGAATCCGAAGATCCATATTTGTAATTAGAGAACACTGTTAAAAAGAGAGAATGTTTACTCTAGCGCCACAACGAATATATTTTCGAATATTGATGCGTTTCTGAAAATAGATGTTCAGAAATCACTCACAATTGAGACTGGAATTATCCCACTATATAATAACTAAACAGTTTCGGTGGAAGTTCCACGGGTTAGATTTTACTGATTTTAATTTATTATAAGGAATAGTGTATTGAAGATTGACGCCGAATTATGGTGCTTTGAATGTATATTTTTCATATATATGCATATATTGCATTTTTTCCCATGGTAAATATATATATATATATATATATATATATATATATATTAGGTTGTTAGAAAAATAATGGCCGCTCGAAGGTCTGGGGTATGAAAAGTAATTTTAACATAACTTTTTTAGTTTATTTTCAATAAACCTTGGCATGCATAACAATTAATGTGTGCTCATTAATATTTTGTAACTTCTTTTCAGACAGAACATAATTTTGAAGGATAGAATCCGTCCATGATGAACATGACAAAACATGACCTTCGCCTACTTATTTTGCACGAGTTCAAAACTTAGGCACAACGCCTCCGAAGCTTCTGCCAATATCAACCGAGCATGGGGAGAAGAGTCCACAAGGGATCGGATAGTACGAATGTAGTTCGGAAAATTCTGGAGTGGTGGTGAGAGCCTTAAAGATCAAGAGGGTAGAGGACGTTTGGGTAGTCTCGAGAACGAGCAATTGCATGCGGTTGTTGAGCAAAATCGACGTCAAAGTGTTAGAGAAATGTCTCAGACACTTCGTGTCAGCATTGCAACAGTCTCACGCCATTTGAAGATTATTGGAAAGGTGAAAAAGCTCGATAAATGAGTTCCTCATGAGCTCAATGAGAATTAAAAGCTAAGGCGTTTTGAAGTATGCTCGATGCTCTCTGCGCAACACCAACGATCCCTTTCTTGACCGAATTGTCACTTGTGACGAAAAGTGGGTCCGTTATGATAACCTTAAATGATCAGGTCAATGGCTCGATTGTGATGAGCCCCCCAAACACTTCCCAAAGCCAATGTTGCACCAGAAAAAGATTATGGTGGCTGTCTGGTGGTCTGCAATAGGTGTTATTCACTACAGTTTTTTGGAAGTCAATGAGACTATTAATGCAGAGAGATACTGCAATGATCTCGCTGTTATGGATGCTCGATTGAGCGAAAAGAGACCGGTATTAGTGAATTGACGTGGTCCAATTGAAGGGTGGAAAGCACTAGTGGACTACTTGCATTTTTTCCCATGGTAAATATAATATATTTTCTACGGGAAAAAATGCAAGTAGTCCACTCCCGTGCTGTCGCTAACACAGCGCAGACAGAGGCGATTACGATCCAGTAGTTTACTATATGAAGGGTGGACAGCACTAGTGGACAACTTGCATTTTCTCCTGTGGGAAAAAATGCAAGTAGTCCACTAGTTCTTTCTACCCTTCAATTCTGCTCCACGATAACGGGCGACCACATGTTGCAAGAATGACCGTCCAGAAACTCACAGAACTGATATACGAAACTTTACCACATCCTCCATATCTTCCAGATCTTTCATCTACTGATTATCATTTATTCAAACACTTAAGCACATTTTTGGATGGTAAAACGTTTAGGTCTAAACAAGAGGTTGAAACGACCTTCAAAGATTTTGTTGCATCACAGCCATTAACTTTTTATCAACAAGGGATAAATAATCTCGTAGTCCGATGGCAGAGATGCGTAGCTGCTCAGGGTTCATATTTTGACTAAGTTTAACATGTCTATTGTTCATTTACCAAGGATTAAATGCATGTTTCTGAAATCGATCATTATTTTTGTAACAACCTAATATATATATATATATATATATATATATATATATATAT
>VCRD01000821.1:159597-198657 GCA_006783055.1 Trinorchestia longiramus | reverse complement strand
TAAAACTAATTATATTTTTCATTTAATATTTTTCCAACAGTATTTGCCATCACTTTTGATGGCACGAGTATTATCACAAAATCTCTACCGTCATTTTTGACGGCTGGGTACACTAGTTTCTAATGTATTCGAAGGGCCGTAATAGCAGCATCAATAATAATAATAATGTTAACGTAGGTATAGATTTATCCTAAGATAGCTTAAAGGAGTTTCATGAAGTTGGAATAATTTGAAATGCTTTTATGTTAGCTTGCTTTTATAGTACATATAAAAATTTTAAATTGCGTGGACAGGGCAAAAATACGGGAGCAATAAATCTCCACAAAATATTCTATTGATACCTCTCAACTAAGTTCTTAATGAAGAAATATGTGGTTTCCAACTCTTGAAGTTCAATTTTCATTAAAACACTTATTTTTGCGATGAACACAAGATTCCATGAAGGAGATCGCGCTGAGTTTTGATTCACAAGAACAGACGGAAAGTTTAGTTCCTGCTTCCTGGCATGATGTGAGTAGTTTATGCAATGATATGAATCTACATCTATACTATAATAAGAGCTGCGTCGGTCTGTCCGTGTGTCACACTCTTCTAATCGATAGTTTTGATAGCAACAAGGATAATGCTTAAGAAATACAAGAAATCCTTCTATTGCATTATTTTTCTGTGGCTATTCAATTTTCTTTCACTTGCATTATGGGATCCAGAATACACAATCGGTTTAATTTTACAAATAGAAACTTTCTTTGGACCTTTTTCTGTTAAAATTCATCATGATGCTTTGATGTTTTTAATTGATAATGCGAAAAGAAATGTTTTAAATTAGTTTGACCAGTAACCTGGCTACCACTTAGTATAAGGCCAAAGATTTTGGAAATTGATTTCGTGTCATGCTCTTAAGAAAAGACTAACAATGGCGGTCTTGATTTCAGTTCACTGGTAAATTAATACACTCATTTTTGCTGTACAAGTGCACTATATTTAGTCACTTTCAAAAAAATTAGAGAGATATAGAGCCCTATATACTCAAGTCCGTATCATGGACAGCGAGTTCGGCGGTATATTGCGGCTCAAAAATACTGTATTCTAAGTTTTAATTACTGTCACAAGAAAAATAAGTTACCTTTGAAATAAGCTTAAGCATGGAAACTACACTCGAACGAAAAAAAAGACTGAATCGAGAGCGAAAAAGAAGAGCGAGGGAAAGATTATCTCAAAAAAGATTTATAAATATTTTTTTGCCATCAATTTTGGTGGCACGGGTACACTGCCGCGAAAAATTGAGACACACCGAAATGCATGCTAGGATAATAACTGTGAGTGGACGCTCTCTTTTAATTGATAATGCAAAAAGAAATGTTTTAAATTAATTTGACCAGTAACCTGGCTACCACTTAGTACAAGGGCAAAGATTTTGGGAATTGAGTTGTTGTTTTCGGAATTGTAATTTTCTTGAAGAGCTTCAAAGAGATAATAGAGGATATTTCAGAATAAAATTCCGGCAAAAAAGGCCAACATGGATAGAAACGTGTCCAACCGTAAGAGAGAAGCAGCAAGACTTGGGTGACAAGGAAGACGTTGTTCGTCCGATAGAAAACTGATTCTCTTCCCAAGCCCAAAACTGATTCGTTTGTGAACAAATTATTAACGGGGATTGCACATATATATAATAAACAGTGTATCTCCATCTCTCTATCTCTCTCTCTTTGTGTCTCCGTCCCATTACTTTCTATCTATTGCCGAAGAAACGTAATTGAACGGAAATCAGAATGGGTATGCATGTACTATTATAAGCATTGTATTGTGGATACCAAAGGCGTCGGATTACTATAAAATATTCAATTTTCTCCGTTATTTGCTCTCTTCTCCTACAAGGCATGTCATCGGTAGATAAGATACAGAATGGAATTTCTGCATGTATTTGTAAAAAATATTTAGATTCTGATAGTACCACAGGTAAAACTGACAAATGTATTATCTTTCGTAGAGCCTTAACTTTATCACTTTTAAACCAAGGAATTTAAACAGGTATTATCTGGACCGTTATCGTTTGATAATATACGAGTATGTACAGAATGGAAGTTCTGTATACATTAATGAAAAGTCTTCATTTAAAACACAATAATTCGTTCTAAATCTTTTATGCATTCATCTTGATGATAATTTCAAATTAGTTAAATCTGAATCGTGGATTTTCCACAGCAACTGTTCAGTTTAAATACATAATAGACAGTGTATCTCCATCTCGCTTTCTCTCTCTCTCTGTCTCTCTGTTCTCAATCTCTCTATCTCTGTGTATCCGTCGCATTACTTCCTATCAATTAATGAAGATAAATTTTTGAACTGAAATCAAAATGAATACACATGTATCATAAGTATTGTATTGTGGATACCAAAGGCCCCGGATAACTATAAAATAAGCTATTTTTTGCATTATTTTTGGCCATTATCCACTCAGTTGGTCTATTGCAGGTTGTAGGAAATTTAGAATTATTCTTATTCGCATATTCGTTTCTCATATATTGATGCGAAGGCAGCGTCAGTGAATTACGAGTCACAAAATAAATTACACAAATTGTGCTTGCACAGGTTTTAGTGTCATTGATTCATTTTCGCATTCTCTGTTTGATTTCAGATTTTTATTTATTAGTTAAAAAATGAAAAAGGTTCTTACTTGCCTTCGATTTCGTGGACCTCTTAGTGTTGGCATGTGTGGACACTGATCATATCTTCAAGTGAGCTATTTTCAAGTTTTAATAAATCACACATTCTGTACCGGGGAAGCTTCTCCGCTAAAGTTATTTTGCATTCGTATAACCCAGGAAACAAAGTAAGTTGGAAAATAACAGAATTGAAAGCAGTCTTACGTTTATTGTTTTCTAGGGCACGCTGTGCATTATACACCATTTGGAGCGGCAGACCTTTATGGTCAGATCGCCCTCGGGACAACTCTTCCAATTTCCCACGAGACGAGCACGAATTGTTTAAAGTAGACTTGCACCTTCAGGACGTATGCTTTAAAGGGGTATTGAGGCTGCACATCGTAATGCATCTGTTGCTTGAATAAGTTTGGTAAGTCTGAGTGACTCATCCTTTACTCTGATCAGAACACGATGCTGTCGTTGCTTAGTACAGAAAAGAAGGAAGTAGTTAAAAACTGAAAAAAATCAATAGCAAACTTGCGATTTCTGAAGGACCCACGTTCAAGCCTTGATCGTGCTGGTACTGAAAAGGCAAAGAAGATCTGAATATAGTACCGTAATACACAAAGGCAAATAGTATTTTGAAATATCGTAAGTCATATCGTTCTAGATCCACATTTAGCGTATAAGTATGTGTAGAAAGTTAGACTATCTTGATGATTTAATTCACCCTTCATGCTTTGTTCATTAATCACATGAATGTGAAGAATTATATTACGCACTAAATTTAATTCAAATACTTAGAATTCTGTTTTATACGATTTAACGTGGCGTGATAAAAACCAATTATTCGTATTTTCCGAAGCCTGTGAAATACTTTTTTGCACATGGCATTAAAATATTGAATCCCTCCCCTATTTTACACCAGGTGTTTTATCCTATTTCTACTCTCAATATTGAGCGTAAAGATCACTTAACATTGTTCCTACGAGTATTACAATGAAATGTCTTCTTTCGTAGCTTAATAATAACGAGCAATGTCTACGAATTTGTAATTGTAGCTGGTTTTGTTTGCAAAAGGATGAAATGGATATTTTGATCTGATCAAAACACTCGTCATTAGGTTTAGCTATTCTAATGTATTTCAAGCTGTCAGTGAACAGGCATTTTTCTCTGAGAGTTTCATCATTGAATGACAATTACTCATTCCAGAGAATAATTCTATTTCCGTAGATCTTCCAGGACTGAGTCCCGTTGCTGATTGAATTTCAAAGTTCTAATGCAGCTTGTTTCTTTTGGGGTTGTCACATGCAGTTCATATTGCTCATATAAACTGCATAGTGAAGTTTCCATTGGGTTCGTTAGATTTTAATCATGTATATTTTACATTTTTACGCTAGGGCAGTTGAAAATCATACGCTTCCGAATGTCTAGACAGGAATCTCGGAATTAATGATTTTAGGAGCAACTTTGCCTAGGCTAGGATGCCCGACTTGCACGAGCGTAACTTGTGGAGTTGAGAGGACTACCGCTTTAAAAAAATATGCAGAAGCCTAGCAAATTCTAACGGAATTCAGGCATGTTGGTTGCAGGCTTGGTTTGATCTTGAAGACGAAGTTTGATGAGATTAAAATGCAATGTACAGCGTTAGTTATGCTAGCGTTATTAAAGTCATTTTAGGAGAGCATAGTGAAATGTTTATTGCTATCTCCTCACTGGGATATTTTGAGTACTTTCATGCGTAGTTTTTAAATCTATTTATGCTAAACCTTCATTTAGTTAATAGAATCACGGCACGTCAAAATTACGCCAGTATAGTAACGTGCACCCTGTATGTGAAAATTTTCAAAGTATTAGTCTTGTCCTATTAATCATGCAGTTATATATGCACCTAGAAATACATAAACTTGAGTAAGTAAAAGAAATAACACGCTACAAAAAAGGAGAAATAATAAGACTGGGAAAACACTAAAGAAAAAAATGAGGTGGTTTAAAATAGAGCTCAAGTTAAAATACTGCCAATGTACAAGAAATCGTGCTTGATGAAATTGATCAAAGTAATACACAAAAATATTTCATGTTGATCTGAGTAATGTGCATATCAACAGGATTTTTAAAAGTTGTGTCTGATGGTGTAACTTAATAAAAAGAATTGGCTAATGAGCGCAGGGCATGAAATCTCTAGTTCAAGTAGATATTCTTAGGTACTTAGATGCATTTCATCAAAAACACCATATTCTTTACAGAAGTTTATCCTCTAAACATAAAACAATTGTTTTGTGATGATCAAAATGATTCCCATGCATATTTTTTATGTTTCCATCCGGAGTTTTTCACAACTCGATTTCAAAGTTAGGCCTAATATTATCTCTAAAGAAATTAACATTTTTTCCATCTGCCGACTTTTGGAAATAAAACCAGTGTTATGTCATAACTATAGTGAAAAAATTTAAAACCAAGGGGACGAATAACTCAGAATAACATTTCACACATCACTGCCTTTGACAGCGTTGAGTGAGACATTTCAATTTCGTATCGATGACAAACTTGCATGCACGAATTTATGTATTTTTCTGTTTATTGATTCGTAAAGTTACGAACGACAGCGAATTGCCGGGCGCCATTAGCTGGTGTTGAGGATCTACGAAGCGATGTCTTATATACTCGTAGTGACTTCACAAAGCAAGTGTCGATAGTTGATACAAATTGTATAATGGCCAATTGCAGAACCAAAGTTAGGTACTTCTCAGATGTGAATAAGCGAATTTTCTATTCATATTTACTTAAATAATAAATCCTTAAAATAAACTATGCTTAATTTGTGATATTGTATACATATATAAATCTACAAACTGTAGAACGTTTATTCATAATATGAAACATATAGAGAGTTTTAAATCATAAATTGCAAACTGAAAAATATTCATTTTGGATGATGAGACTGGATGATTTTTCATAAAACCTGTGAAGAGAATTGCTAGAAAATTTGCTGACTTGTTCGAAGCCTGCAAAGGCCTCGCCTGGTATTGACATCAAACAGACTGAGCTTTAGTTCTGGCTTTGAGCTTTGCTTTTCTTCGTTATTAGATGCTAGCTTCAGAAGGAAAGCAGACGAGCGTAACTGCTCAAGAAAGGCCTCAGATTGTTTACCTTCATCCAATAGAATATGAACAAGCGGCGGGGCAAGCGAGGGTGCTCTTCCCATCATGCTCTTAACTGTTTATCTGAATCCGAGTTCGATTATCTGCCGACGATTTTAAAGCTATTGAAGAATTCAATAAATTGAATGAGATTTCTAGTTATTAAAGGAAAATATTTGTTCACGATGCATTATATTAAGAAATGGATATCTATGGAATCTAGCCACTGCATGATGAAGAACATGAAACTAAAGCAATTTTAGGAAAGGCTTAGGAATATTAGGAAAAGCTTATTTCACTGGTATTCACAGAATTTCTGTAATGCTTTTTAATGTGGAATCGCTAATGTTTATTACATAAATGACCCTAAAGAAATTTGACATTTCGTTGTAAATATAACTAAGGGCAGCATTCTTGTATTCTAGGGGAACGAACAGAGAAAAATACTCTAGCACAAAACTGGCTTACTTGTAGCAGTACATATCAGCAGTTTAAAAACAATCAGCTGATGGAAAAATGTTCTTTCATATCAGAGATTGTAGCTAAATTGAAGAACCATTACGTATGATACATGAAAACATTCTCGATGTGAATTTTTTAGTGATTTTCTTTGGAATATCCTGCGCTTGATGTGTTTACTATAGACAGACAGATCTTGATGCTAACCTAAGCTTCCCTTATCCAAAAGCAATTACAAGGGCATACCACGTACATTCAAGAACCTTTTTCGACGTCGGTAATTTTTATGTGCTTTATTCAAAAAAATTCAGCTACTTACCCTATCAAAAGACAATTATCTGACAAAAACGAATTTAGAACTTGTTATCGAAAGATTTCTTCTCACCATAGCTCGGAAATTGGTTTGAGCTTTGCTTATTTTTTGATACAGCGTGGTAGCACCTGTTCACTTTTTCTTGTTCGTTAGAGTAATGCATGGATGCTGGTGGCTTGTGGAAGTCGGAAATTTTCAGCTGGACTTACCTTACGGAGGGTTTACCTCAGCAGCTTGACGCAGAGTATTAGAAGCTGCGATGTATGTTCTATGTACAAGAAACCGATAGCTGTTGAGGTTCGTATCACCTAAGAACATGTTTGAAATTATCTTGTACATGCACTGTGTTGCACGAAAGCTTCCTATAACCCACGACGCTTTTACAGGATATTGTACGAATTCAAACTTGTAATGATTATATTCTATTCTCAGCAGTTTTAAATTAAGTTTTTGGTATACAAACCATAGAGAAAGTCACTAAATGCTTAGGAGTTCTTACAAACTAACTACCGAAATATGATCATTCCCCTTAATGTCAGCAGCGCGTGGAGCTAAATTCCACTGGTGTCTTTCTAGTCTTCGAACTTTAATTTAAACGAATATCTGACAACTTTAAACTCTCAATGAAGGATTGATGCCTTAAAGGACCAACATGAAAGGGATTTTCTCCTACATGACTTAGAAAAAATTCTCCATCAGTGGTGCTGTCGGGTGATTTTTTTTCATATGTTGAATTTAAATCTCTCTCGTTTGGTAAAATGAGGTATACATACTATCTACTTCGAAGCTTGGGAAACATTGATCGTAAACTAAATAAATTTAGTATTATCAACGTTGGAATAGGTACTACATATGAGGCAATTGAAGCTCATTTTTTATTTCTATTTTTTGTAAAGCTTTTACAGAGCAGGCATAGGCAAGTGTGGCAAATATCCGTGTCTCGATGCAATTGAAAGTTGCCTGTCGGCGCTCATTTGTATAATTAGCATACTAGTTTGGCTTTTACGTTCAATTCCAGGAACGCGATCAACAGAACCGCAAAGTTACAAATGGGCTTTCATTATAGTACAAAACTTTTCTAATACAATGAGGCATCAGCGAATAAATAATTGATTTTTTACTAAACCTTTCTGAGCTTTGAATAACAGTTTGAAATCCTATTGTGTCTGGTGTCTTCCGAGGCCTAGCAAACATTGCTTGTTTACCCGGGCTTATTCTAGGCGGAAATTCAAAGCCTCTCTTGTTCTTCAAAGGGATGCCGGACGCTGCTCAGCCTATGCTTTGTCTGGTCTAGTAGAGTTCATTAATATCTTCCTGAAATTTGTTCTTCACTAGGTTCCAAGAGGTGAATATTAGCTACAAATACAATGGCTAAAATTGTTGACTCTGTTCTACACAAATGAATGCTATATACCTACGAATTCAAGTAACAGTTGGATTTCAGACTTTTATAAATAGTTGGGAATTAATTTGCAGTAGTTCTTTGTAAACTAGTAATTGAATTTCGTTGTGAAGGGGTCAGATATCTGCTTCAAATACTTCTTAGTTGGAAATGAGTTCAGGCTAAAAATGCATGAGAGAGTTTGAACTTGAGGAAAGCAGCGGCAGGAGACCAGATCTCATATATTCAGACCGTCACATTACAAATTTCCATAGAATACAGGCATGCATTTATGCTGTTTGTACCAATGATAGCACCACTCATTTTTCTGATCAATGCTCAATTAGGAACTCAACTAGAATTCTCTTTAATGTCAGTTTTGACATGTTCATTTGAATTCATAGAAATATGTAACTTGCGCCGCTGATGTAATCACTCATCAAGGTTTTCTCTACAACATTGTAAAAATTAATTATTCCCACTGTGAAGAAGCCGATACTTTGTAGCCTATGAGACCTGCTTGCAGGTGCTTGGACAATGCACTTCATGATACCGTTCAGACGATGCACTTCAGGTTATGTAGTGCAGGCGATGGACTTTAGGTGAAGTAGTACAGGCAATGCACTTTAGGTGATGTAGTACAGGCAATGCACTTTAGGTGATGTAGTACAGGCAATGCACTTTAGATGATGTAGTACAGGCAATGCACTTCAGGTGATGTAGGACAAGCAATACACTTCAGGTGATGTAGTACAGGAAATGCACTTCAGGTGATGTAGTACAGGCAGTGCACTTCAGGTGATGTAGTACAGGCAATGTACTTCAGGCGATGTAGTACAGACAATGCACTTCAGGTGATGTAGTACAGGCAATGCATTTCAGGGGATACAGCTCAAACTATGTACTTCAGGAGCTGAATTTCAGGCAATACAATTGAAGGAACATAGTCATGTTTGTGTGTACGAGGGTACGGTGGAGCAACTGTTAATAAGTTTTTGATTTACCACTGCACTGCCCACACGGTTACAAGAAAAAGAAAGTGAATTTTTGGAAATGATTCCGTATGCTAACATCATTAAACTACTTTGTACTTTCTTTAATAATGTTAAAAACACCAAAATAATTCTGAGGAAGACTACTGCGGAACAAATAAGGTAAAATTGTAAATTACGATAATCAATCTTTCTAGGTCCTTCAAAGGTCAGTGATGAAGTGTGTGCTGCAATACAAACCTTTTCTATCATTCAGTAATTTTCGTAGTGGTATACTGTTCAAATTTCTTCTAGTATTCGGATGATAGTTAAGAAAAGAAATTTCCTTTAAGGAGAGAGACTTCTAGTTTCCCCTCGTCTCTTCGACGCTTAACGGCATAAATTGCAATCAACCGTAAGCGATTGTCAACATTTTTGACCTCAAATTTGGGTTTGTGGGATTCTCCTCTTCGAACAACTGCATCCGAGTCTGTACCTCAGAAGTAAATCAGTAGACGGTATAAAAAGTAAAAACCCAGTCATGTGATGCGAGGTGATAACTTTTATGATCAAGGAAAAACGTAAGTCACTTTCAAATTTTATTTAAAATAACTCATGTGTGCTGAATTTTTGCATTCAACTATTCCTATGATGCCCTAGTTTCTTGTAATTTATCTGTTCTTTATGCCCGTGTTAAAATTGAATACCAAAAAAACGTTTGCTCAGAGACACTTTATTATTGTCAGTATTGATTGTATGAAAAACAACCACATTTGATTTGTTTTCACTTCAAAGTCTGTACATATTGGTATTAACTTCTGGGTAATCCCCCTAATCTTTCTTGAATCTTCCTTCTGATAAAGGGGATGAAGATGTAACATGCTAACTAAGTGATCGATTCGCCTAATGCACGAAGCGACACTTCAGTCAGGCATAAAGATTTAAGCATGGGAATAAGATAATGGCATTTACTTGGTAAAGTCTTGTGATTCTAATATATGACAAGACCTTGAAGCTGAGAGCTCTGAAAAGTATCATCTTCTGTTGCAATGAACGTCGACAGACGACTAACCTGATCTAGGGTGAATGTGTGATGAAATACTCAAGTTTTTTCTTACTATTACAGGATGCGACAACAAAACTCCATTTGTTTAAAGCAAAGAGCTTTGAAAAAAGGAAGTCATGTTGCTGCACCCTGTAGAAGACGTTACAAAAATTTTACAACATAACGTCTTAAGCCCACAGGAAATCAGGACAGACAACACAGTTACAGAAGAAGAGGTAGAACGTCAGTTCATCCTTCTAACGCCATTAAAATCAACTGCACTCGACGGCCCCGCCGCCATCACAAACTTAAATCGATCGCTAGAAACTGGAATCGATTTAGCTTTGGAAGCAGGCAAATACACTTTCAATTTCCTAAAGAGGAACAAAAAACACCCCAAAACTATCGTCCAATGAGTCAAACATCTGTCGTCAGTAAAACAATAGAAAGATTACCCAATGTCCGTGTAACAAAACATCTCCGAGCCCAAAACTTGATTACTGACCCCCAATTTGGATTCAGGGAAAACGGTAGCTGTCTCACAACTCTCTTGGACTATTTTGGAAAAGTTAACTGAATATTCGACTGTACAAAAGCCGTAGACGTTTTATACCTAGACTTTCAAAAAATGATCGGCAAAGTTCCCCACAGATGGCTAATGACCAAAGTTCAAGAGCATAAAATGCCAGGCAGCTTCTCTCTGTGGGTACGAAACTGGCTCACTGGTCACATTCAAGTGATAATTCATGATTAACATGTTGACTCCGATTGCCTGATTGGTGTAAAACTTCACTTTGTACGCATAGCCGCTAGAAGGATCTGAAAAAATTACAGAACCTAACCTAAGTGGTACACATACATACGTACCACTTCGGAGTCAACGTGTTAACACGTTAAGTGCGGTTGCGTAGATGGTGCAAATCTTTACTTTGTACATACAGTCACTAAAAAGCTTTGAAAAAATTACAGAACCTAACCTGAGTGACCACCGGTGGGTCACTTCGCACTTAACGTGTTAAACAAGAGATTCGACACACGTAATGTCAGGAGTCCGTCTAAGGTGCGTTTTAGGTCGGCCGCTTTGTATCATCTACTACGACCTTGACGTCGGAATCATTAGCAACATCAATAAATTTGTCAGCGACACGAGACTTTCACAGAACGTCTGTCGAAAGATGCAGAGTAACCATTCAATAAGGTCTCCATCGTCTCTTAGAATGAACCGAATCCTGGTAAATGAGCTTCAACATTGATGAATGTTCACTAAAGCACGGTGGTGCTAATAATTGGCATTTCTAGCATACGATAAATGACACACCTATGTATTCAGTTCAGAAAAGAAGAGATCTTGGAGTTATTATCACTGAAATTTTCCAGTACGACCAACAAATAGCACATATTGTTATAAACACAAGTAGGATACTTCGTTTCATTGCAAGAAACTTTGAATACAAGTCAAAGGACATAGTAGCTTAAAGAACACTTTATAAAGCGCTAGTGAGACCAGATCTGGAATATGCAGTGCAGCTCTGGTCTACTTCTCTACAACGAAGCATTAGCAAAATGGAGGGGATTTAAAGTAAAGCAACAAAAATGAATCCTGAACTCCGCAATCTCAGCTACCAAAAATGTCTTCAGCAGCTCGAACTTATTAATTTAGAACAAAGAGACTGTGAGGATAACTCATCGAAACCTATAAATATTTCAATGGCTTTAAAAGATGTTACTCTGGAGGTGGTTTTCGACAAATATGACTCGAGCGAACCAGAAATAACCACTAAAAACTAATAATAAGAAACTTCACAGCATCCCAAACTCCAAATTTCTTTCAGTTAAAATAACCGGAATCCGGAACCAGCTGCGTGAAAATATCGTTTCTGCTAGCACTGCGAATTCATTCAAAAATTATCTCAACAAGTGTTGAATAAGGAATGCTACTCTGTAAAGTAACAATCCATATCTTTCGTAACTCCTGGGTCCTGTGTACGATTGCTGTGCGTGTGCGTGACTGAAATGCCAATGCGTAGTGTAGGTGCATGTACGTGATTATGTAATGCCTTTACATTAGACGGCATGGGACTTACGTAGCAATCTAAGAATAGAACAAATGGGTCGTTTTTGTTAGGCTATGCGCGTTGGCCATACGCTTGTTGTATGGATTATCCCACTCATAAATGAATGCACATAAGGAGGACGAAAAATTCCAGTGCACAAATTATACAATGCCGTCGGCTCTCAAGTTATTCATCCGGTCGACTTTTTACAGTTGTTTTACGATTAAGACATAAAGTAAATCAGGGAAAGTTTGATTCGGTCATCGTGGTTTAGTTTAGTTGGGGAAAATTTGTTTGAATTCAGATAACTCAGTTGAAAGTTGTTTGAAAATTAAAGTTAAAGTTATATTGGGGTAAAATTTTTGACAGGTTTAGATTAGGTGAGGCTAAATATAGTCATACAGCTCTGATAGCAAGATAAAGTCATAACATATTGATATAAAGTTTACAACTGAGTTGGTTAACCAGAACTTTTACGATAAATAAACTGCGTGTCACATTTCTGGTAGAGAACAGTTATGATTCTAGCAAACACAGGCTAGAACTTCTGAACTCTATATCTCTATACACGTATCTTAAAGTGTGGGTAGCTTTTTTCGTCTTTTCAGACAGTCTTACAACAAGCCAAAAACAGATCACAGAACAGTACAGCACACAATAACCAAAAGTTAGTTAGAAGTATCTTGAAGTAACTGCAAGTAAATTCACAGTATTAGCAACTTTAAAACTGAGAATTTATTGTATATAATCATAAAACAGTCTTCGAAAAACGAAATGTCAGTTATCATTTTTATGAATCTTTGTTAAATGAGGCCTGCACAAAAGCAATGTACTTTAGTTGTAGACGTGGTTTACTGTGCAGTTAGGTCAAAATTCTCATTATCCC
This sequence comes from Trinorchestia longiramus, assembly GCA_006783055.1. Taxonomy (NCBI): domain Eukaryota; kingdom Metazoa; phylum Arthropoda; class Malacostraca; order Amphipoda; family Talitridae; genus Trinorchestia; species Trinorchestia longiramus. The sequence continues at coordinate 185,766 of VCRD01000821.1, read as the reverse complement.
TTCAAATGTTTTGCATCGGAAATAGCTGCTGCTATCGTCTGAAAGAGCTCATTACAGTTTCAGACGTGAAAATAAAAAACCGTACTCAATATTGAAAAGTTTAGTTGCTTTTGCAGTAGTTAAAGAGTCTTTGGCCTTCAAGTGACTTCCATTGACGTACCAGTCATGATTTATTTGTAAAATTTAACATTGTTCGTTTCTCTACCGTTAAACCAGACCTTCGTTTTCTGCCCGTTTTGGCCAATTGACTTTTCCACGTCATTCTGAACAAGCTTCTTGTCTCGCGTTGGCTCAAAAATTGCTCTTTCATTCTTAACGTTCGTGCCATTCGTTAATACGTCACTTCGCAGCGAGCCTTCATCTGTCTCGCTTTGGTGTTTGTTGGCAGCCCCGTGTTTGGTACGAAGCCTCCTCATAGGTTGAGCGTGCATCGTTGCTTATTGAGCATCATATCTTCCAACTCTATTGAGAAGTCCTCAGTTTCATGCAGAAAGTTTTTTAGGAATAGTTTTTTGATGTTGTACTGAAATGACTCAAATTTGCTGGAACGTCGACAATGATATGCGCTACAAAGGCTATTTTAAATTGTATGCACGTGTGTAAAAAACAGATGCGATTTCCGTGATCCAACGCTTATAATGTCTAGAAAATTCATTATGTAAGCGTTACGATTCCGTCTATTAGTTTTCACCATGAAATACAATTTGACTGATTGTTAAGAACAGTTGTTTAACGTCCAATAGCCTATGTGAGAGTAAATCTGTGTTGGAAATAATTTGGTTAAATGACAGAGATTACCGCACCATCAAGAGACACGTTGCAGGATTTGTTAAAGTGGTGAAAAAGTTGAGAAAAAGTAACAAAATAGCGGTTTCGAAACGTATGTGTACCAAGATTACAAAGAACGTTAGTTCTGAAAGACAAATTTTTGACAGTATCTTGATGTTTTCAGTAATCTGTTGAAAATGCTACGATGTATGTAAAAGAGTTCTTAATAATACATTCCATTGCTTAATAATGGACACTGAACCTTTGTTGGAGTAAAAGTACAGGATGGATGGAGTTACATAGGGAGGAAAAAATACGAAAGCTAATTTTCAACCTAAATCTTATACCCGGCGAATGCTAAGCAGCTGTCTTTGGATCAGACGAGTGTAGCAAAGGCTGCGTGGATAAAAGTATCTTCATTCTCGTTGACATCTAGAAGGTTTTAGTTATACCGTCATGTGCTGAAACCAGAATTTTTGGTACTGAAGATGTTGGGATTTTAAGAGTGCCGGCAAGAATGGAGCAGACAGCAGACGGCTGTATCGAATCTTGATAAATAGTTTACATGTAGTTCCATAGTTCAAAAATGTCTCCTTGTTCCGTGTCGTATGCTTTAATGACAATGCCCAGTCCTATCCTGGCAAAGAGACCGAGGAATATGTCGTAAAAACTGAATCAAAATATGGTCAATTGGCATTTTTAAAAACCAATCAGGCATTTTTAAAAACCAATGATGTTACATTTCTTATGTACCAACTTTATTGGAAATATACGTTTTTGTTTGTTTGTTTGTTTGAGCTGATATGCGTGCTCACTAGAGTATAACAGAACCTCATGCTTCTGAACATCATTTTGTCACAATTGACGAGGTCTGGCCAGTTATTTTATCAATAGTTCACTATCATTAAATAATTTGGCAATTATTAAATTCCGTAGATGAAAACTAGTTTTTTTCGTAGTGTTCTTTGTGTTTTTATAGCGTTTCAGTTGTAATTGTTTTTGCAATAAACAATCCATATTGTGTTTTTTATCAATATGCATATCCCTCACAGCAGCTCTCCTTGTTCCTCGTTTTACTCTTGTTAAGTGATGTCTTCAAGAACTTATTTTACCTGTTCAATAACATGATATACCTGTTGCTAACACTGAGATTCAATGGTCGAGTTACTTAGTGTTCTAAACAATGATGCTCAACTAAGTCGATCCGTGCAACTGAACTTACAGAAATTAGTCGTTTTAAAGAATAGAGCGCTGTTCGAATTAACATAGAAAGTGGAGTAGTGAATCTCATATGAGGTGAACCTGGGCGTATTGGTAACCATTTCTGAAAGGCCAGATTCATGACGCACCGGGTGAGCTCGAGTCCAATATGTTGCTGAGATGCGCAAAGGATTCGTCGATATTTTAATTCTACGGATGACAAGCACTTGAAAGGTTCTTGTTTCTGACCTCAGAATTAGCACAAAGTTGAGAGCAGCAGGGCTGGATGAGGGCGCTACGAAATATCAGAAATCGATGAGCTAGCAGCTACGATGTTCAGGTACTTCTGCAGGGGATATTCTGGGCTGCTAACCATTTTCTTTTGCACAGTTTAGGTTTTTCGTATTGTCTCACCGTTATTGAGTTGACTACACCACTTGCTTCTTGTGTCAAATGTGTTTGATGTAATTCACGATGTGAAAGTCGACGAGATATTAAACACAAGTTGACTTCATTGCTTTTGAAGGTCTATGGAGAGTATATGTACATACTACGGCAACTTCCGTCCCCTTATACGACTACAGAAGAAATAATACTTTTAATTAATTTAATGATTGTATCTCAAATTTGTTTTTAAAGAAACATGAACAGGTGTTTACTTGCTGCTGATAGTTAATGAGATTTATAGAAACTATTTGAAAATCCAGAACTCACACATGTTTTTACTTGCATATAATTGAGTTCTTCCAATTTTTTGCCTGGAGACAAATGTTACGGACAAACGCTAACCAGAATTTATGTTCATTTGTATCGTAGCTACATTATTCTGTCCTTTAAGATAGGCCAACAACAATGTTCATGCATTGGATATGTTATTTTCATGTATTTCAAAAAGCTGATTGAAAAAATGGTAGCATGGCTTGTTAGCGCTATTATAAAATATTAATTGACTCATAAAATATGTTCCTTGAAAAAACAAATTTTTTATCGTCAAACGCCTGATACTTAATGTTACAAATCTTGATGTTAAAAAAAAGAAAATCATACACAGTCACATAAACAAACCCATTAGGTTACTCTGATGTACTTCTAAGTCGTGATTCGATTTCTAACTTATTAAGTTATTAATAGAGAGAATCATCAAAGCGCGTGCTGGATGCTTGTACCTCTCATTTTTCTTGATCAATAATAAAACTGAATATTGAAAATTGTTTACATGGGTCAGCCATTTTTCACTCAACAAGTGAAAATAGGACTTAAGAAAATCAACTTAAAAAAACGGTTCTAAACAAGTACGAGGCGTATGCAAGATATAACACCTCTGATGATTTTTTTCAGGACTGGAAACAGATAGAAACATACAGCTTGTTATTAAATAAGCGTGCACTCATTGTGAATACGTGAGTAATAATAAAATTGTGAGGCACACAGGGCTCTAGTGGCACCAGCGTCACACATCATTTTTTATACTTAAAATGGTGTATGTTGGCAGTGTCTGAGCTTCCATTGAGCTGACTGGCTTGCAAAATGTTTCAGGATTGATAAACGGCATCCATATCTCATTCATTGTCACAATCAATGAAAAGAAAATCCCATACATGCCATCATCATGCATCAACATTTTCTGGCGACATGCCACGTGCTCAATCCTGTTGTAGTCCGTCAGCATTTGTAGTACCCCCCTGCAGGGGACTTTTTGCATTGTCAGGTCTCCATGCAGGATTGTGCGTTCAAATCCCACGGAAATGCTAACTTTAGAGGCGTTGTGTTCCACACTCATTCGGTTATCCTCCAAAACAACATTCTCTACTAGCTCGATCATGTCGTCAGACCGGTTGGTGTGTCTTGTTGCCACATGATGTTCCGTTTTCTTTAAACTGTCGCACCCTCAAACGCACGTTAGAAACATCCATGACACCATTGAAGCATGTCTCATTCAACTGGCAATGAATTTCAATCGCTGCCACACCACTCAAATGAAGAAAACAAATGATTACACGCTGTTCATGTTCTGAAAAAATCGCCGTTTTGTATACATATATAAAAAACAGTCCTCACTCTCGTCGCTGTCGCTAGAGTTATGTGTGTCGAACAGTGCTGCCATCTCTGCCACATATTCACAGCAAATGCACGCGTATTTTAAAATAAACCACATATTTCTGTTTCCAGTCCAGAGAAACGACATCGTAAGTGTTATAACTTTAATGCATCTTGGATAAGGCATTGAAATTTATAATTTTTTCAACAGATTCAGAGTAATCCTGCTAGATAGCATTATCTAACGGCTTGCTTGCCGCTTACTGTCATCACTATCATAATTTTGCGCATTGGTTCCTTTCTGGTTTTAAAATCTAAAAACATAGAAATATTTAGCATTTTGAGTAAGGACTTGACACACTGAGTAGAAGGGTGACTACAAAGGGTGATCATATGAGGCTGCCGCTACCGTCTAGGGCTTGTAGCATTTTTTTTCTTTATTATTATACTTTCTTTTTTGAACACTGCAATACATTTGTCCTTTTGAATAATCGTCAAAACTCATTCTTTTGTTGGGATCTGCATGCCTCATGCAGTCACTCATTTTTAAGGCGTCAAGTCAACCGACATATAACACGATACAATGTTCAGTCTATTGACGCATCAAATAAACTCTTCGTTTCCATTGATTACGTCACTTTAAATGTATCTGCTATAATGTCTATCACCCAGCAATGTCTTCTCTATTTTGACCCAGAATTTTTCCCAAAGTTTTCTTGGGAATTATCTTGCGTAGCCTAATTCCTTCAATTTTTTTCTTTCAACGTGTCTCTGTTGCAATGTTCTAGCTTGCCATCTTAGCTTCCTTGTTTTTCCTGCGGCGAGTAAATTTCGTCACCGAGATGTTGTTGTTTGCCTCTGGGAAGAATTTGTTTATAGTGATCAAGAAACAACGGTTTCAAAATATCACTCCTGCTCCTACATTTGGGCTCCGAATTTTTGATAGTTTTGGAAAGTAGTTTTCCTCTCAGAGAAAACTAAAAGTAAAAGAGCGAAAATTTGTGAAATTTTTTTGGATTGCCGGCTTTATTTATTTTCCAGGATGACGTCTTCTAGTTTATCACAGTCACAGGTGGATCAAACTTATTTTATCACTCACGCTGTTATGAAGAATATAAAATATTACTAATGTGTTTGAACAGAGTTTGCAGAATGAGTCCGTCATAATGCCTACGATGCATGCAGTACATCAAATTGCAGTACACGTGACTCCTGACTGAGAGTGAGGAGATTCATTTCGCTGAATCGAAGACAGCATCTGTGATATAAAATGTAATGCTATCAAACATGTTTCTAATACTGTTGGTCCTATAATAAACAGCTGGAGTGTTATACGTGATCACTCGTGTGTAATTTATTGTTATTAAAAAATGCATCGCACCGTGCAAAGGACGAAAAATATGTATTGTACCGCAATGAATGTCAAGGACGCAGTAGAATCGAAGGCATAAATGCGCTGGCTCGATTGAATCATACATTTACTTTAGTCACTCTGATGATGGACAAGACAAGAAGGTCTACTTGGCCACAGAACAAAGCCCGAAACATCATTGCTCGACAAAAATTGCTCATTTCGCTGTGGGAGCATCGGATTCTTGTGAGGAGCTGTAGGAGCTCATTCACATGCTGACGAGGAAGATGCACTACTTGCATGCCCCTTGACCGAGTGTAGTTTGCAACTTTTTCCCATCACTGAGGAGTGACAGGACGAACAATCTTGTGAGCTTGCTGCTTATTCGGAATCGAGCTCGACGTTGCGGTGCCAATTGTACAACAATGTTAGCGAAATTTTGTGTTAACGCTAAAAATTACTATTATCACATTGCAAAAATTCAGTAACGTGCTATATCAGGTATGTGACACAACTTAAAAAACATAACAAGTAATTATAAAGTACAAAATGAAAAGAAATATATTCGAAATCCCATACTATCTATATTAATATATAATATATATAGTATGGTATTTCGTTAAACGATTATTTTGCGAAACGGAAGCCTCGGTACGTTTAATGTTAGTGCATAGCTTGAAATATATTTCGTACAGCAGATATTGAAAACTTTGTATCCGGTTGCAATTATGAATCTATTCATGAAAACAACATGAACGCAAATTGCTCTTTCACTTCACAAAGCATGGATATATGTATTGGTAGATTTGCCGTTATACTTCCGTATAGGAAGAGCTACGGTTGAGAAGAGATCCCAACATGAAGGGACTGACAAATGTGCAATGACTCATCAACTATGTATATTTGGGGTAGGAATTATATTTATACGAAGCATTGAAAAAATTATACTGTTGCGTCTCACCAAATTGAAATACATTATTGCCTCTATTCGTATTTCATCACATCGTGCTTTTGGATCCTGTTTGCGTCCATGCATATAACAAGTAGCCACTGCTCCTGCTTTTGTAAATAATTCATGTTTCTTCCGTGTCGCAGCATCCCGTTGCTATCATCGATTGCTCAGCGGACTAAAATATGAACAATAAAGATTATATCAGCCATGAAAGCCACCTTATGAAAGCTGCAAAGTAATGCAGGGAGAGCTGGAGCTCCTCTTCTAGACGATGGGGACTGCATCCATCAGAGGCTTCCTTAGGGACTCAAAGTTAGCTCGAGCTGCATATCTGGAAAAGTTGAAGTTTTTAATCAAAACTCGTGTGAATTATCAGAAGTAAAGTTGAAAAATAGGTCTTCCCTACAGAGTTTGAAGCACTTAGCGTAAGGGAGATGTTGAGGTATATCAGGAATGAAAACTTTTCATTTCTCCTAGTATTGTCACTGAGGTCCACGAGACTAATGTGCAGTTTGTCGTAAAATTTTATCACCCGTAGTCGATAAATGAAAAATGTATTTTACGGTCTGACATTTTTGATCTTCAATACGGACATTGAATTGATTCCTTTTGCACGGAAGCCAAATTTCTTGTACAAAAACCGTACGTTTATTCACCGAGAGCTGAAATTCCATTCAAACGTATTTGGAAACTACATAGTAGTAACCTTTTAGCTTTATACCTTATGTTATTTTGTCTTATTGTCATACGTTAACGATGGCAGATAAACTGATTCTATGCATTGTTATTGAAAACTTCATTTGTGAGTTTGGCATTTATTCCTAATACAATTTGTTGTGTATTGTAAATTTTCTATTGGGGAAAAATATTTAGCAAAGTTCATTGTTTTATTTTTAAAAGAAATTGGTGTTAAGCATTTTATAAATGTTTCCCTTCCACTAGCTTCTCAAATCCACCTGGACTTAGCCTTCATTTTCAAGAATTAATGCTCAGAGCTCTTTTGTTACTAAAAAGTAGTCACTAAAATTACGGTGAAATACCATGCAGGACAACTTTATGTTTTCCTCCTCGATATCACTGCACGTGATAATAGTATAATACTATTTGAAACTGAAGTGAAGACCTTTTGTTTATGACCAGCTGAGAACATACACCTACACAGTTGATCTACCAAGTTTGTAATTTTATCAGGCATGCTAGGGTTCAACCCAATGGAAAATGATATGGTCATGCTAAACCAATTTTACTATTCAAGATAAGACGAGGGCGTAAATCATAGATATTGCCACAATATCTGATAAGATCGAGAAAATGAAAAAGGACAGCGATGGTTAGGGTTGCAAGCGACCGAATTCTAGAAGACAGGTATTAGTTATTAACGACAATGGGGATAACTGCAAATACTCATATTTTACCGTAGAATCGGAGGATCAGGCTAACACGGTTGGTCAATGATTTATTAACGAAATCGACAGAGGACTCAAACGCTTGAGAAGCGATATACAGGAAGGAAATGTACTTATTATTTCAAAGCAGAAGTGGCAAAAAAATCCATTCCTGCCAACTACTATCCAATTTTATGAGCCTAAACTATGCCAATAACCTCGATTAGCTTTGGCCTTCTCGTCAGATAAAAAATCCCTCATGCTTCAAAATGGCCGTTGATTGAACACTGAACTGAAATCTGCAGTGTGGGAACAAATGTACGAAAACAGTATTTTCTATCGATGAATTGTTTGTTAGCCTGGTCAATAAACAGACAAGTTTTACTTGAGACACAGTGAGTGGCGTTTTGAAAGTGTCAATGGAATTGTATAATACTTATGTGTATATCTGTATTCAAAAAATGTTCAACGTCTCTACGCATTGGGGACTGAAGGTTTCCTAATACTGGTTTATGCTTTACATTTTCCTGTCATAGACAAAAAATTGTGGTTCAAGCCAACTTTTTTATTTTTAAAAATGTATGGCCAAGAAAATATAAAGTTGCTGTGTACTGAAGGTTATTCAACACAGCTGAGACAATGAGATTTTTAGCGTAACTGCGTAAAAGAGAGAATTACAATCAACACTATTTCTATAATTAAAAACTTATGGTAGTTAAATTGAAGGAACCGTGGATATTTTAGTATAATTTGAGACAGACCCGGTACAGTGCCGTTAAAAACTTTTCCAGCAATAATTTCAAATCATGCATTGCAATTAAAATTCGTTGCTTTAATTTGCTTTATATAGTACCGTCAAATCACCAAGTAAACAGATAAATATGATTATAGTCTGTGTTTTCATGTTAACATTCTGACATTATTTGTCTCCACGTAATATGTATTTACATTTCCACGTCAGCGGAATGAGATATTTAGGTGAACTCACTGAAGATTGAATACTCGGAGTTTCGTGACGTGAATTCTAACAAAGTTGACTTGCTTGCAATAGGGGATTCATCCATTAGCGCTGTACATGCAGCGGAGAGTGCGACCGAGGGCTTGTGAAGCCGTTTCCAGTATAAATTTAAAAACTTTCCGATAAACGACGACCCTTATCAACATATGCTGTATTTTCCCACCCGGAAAATACCGATGTGTCGTGCTCAAAACATTGCCACTAAATTACACGTGTTATACCATTAATTGCAAAGCAGGATTTCAGGGGGAAGCAACAAAAATATGAGACCGTCAGTAACTAATTTTCCATCGGTTCACTGAGGTCAAGTCGCAAAAAGATTGCTTGATTCTTATATCAATAAGAATGTTTTATTATTACGCTATAGATACTGTACTGTACTGATTTTTATTTCTTATAAACACGTTTTCCATCATTATAGTGCAATTTGAAGCGGTTACGTGTTTTGTACGGCAGCTGGTGTGCGTGTTATGCGGGCTGCGACGGCGCTCTCGCATATCGATTGTCAATGTTGTGACCTCACATTGCCAGATGCTATCTTCTTACGCATGCAGTTATTCGTTGCAGCCACAGCAACAACCTACAGAAGTAATGTGGGTGTTTTGAAAGAAGATATAAAAAAAGGGTATTGCGACTCAGAATGCATTATGCAAATTTATTTGCCTACTTGATAAGCAGTGCTTAGATCTGAAAAGCTTACCGTTTTCTGAAAATTAATTGAGAAGAATAAATGGCTGGAGCGATTGAACGTAGCCCGGAGATAACCAGAATGACATATCATTTCTCTAACACTACAAGAAAAAAAGAGGAAATTAAAGCAAAATGACCTAATTATCTAAGTAACTCACTACAACATGTTCTAATTAGCATTAATCATTATACTCTCTTAGTTACATCAAATACGGTAGGAACGTTCACCAGACGGAAATTACGTGCGAAATAAATTCTGAAAAGCAAATCTTAGTTCAAATTCTGATTTAATAAAAGCATAATATTAAGTTACTTCAGAGGATGAATACCTTGAGTGTTGTTCAATTCGTGCAAGCTTATTTGTAGCTTTGGAAGTCTTGTAAAAGTTGAAAAATAGTGAAGGATTGTAATGTTGAAAAATGAAATGTAATCAAATTAAGACGTTTACAAACATGTAGATCCAAACAAATCAAAACGGGGAGTTTTTCAAAACTATTTGTTTATATTACTTGCATTGATCGATAATAAGTAGTACAACATTAATTCCTTTGAAATATTATTCATTAAGTAATGTTTTCTAACATAGAAAACGCCTTTCCAGTTTATTGTTGCACTTGGATTCGTTTCCGTTTTTGGCTGTTTAAATTTTAGCTAGCTAAACATTTTGTTGAATTTGGGAGCGTCATCAACGTTTCGCGTTTCATCTTTTTATCATTGTTCATAGTATAATCAGTTGAATAATATGCTTTGCAATCTGTAAAAGAACTCAGTTAAAATACATGCTTTGTTATCGGTTTTAAAACGTATGAAACGTTATTTGAGCATTTCCAACTGAATTCGTTTACCACAGTATATTATGTAAGTGCTACTCAGCAAACTCTGTCTCTCAGAATAAAAGCGCCGAGTATATTTGCATTAATATTATATTCCAGGACTCAGAGTAACCTAGTAGCGCAAAGCGTCCGCCAGCAAACAGCTTTTTCCCGTGCACTTTGACTTGATCTTCAGAGCACGCAAGAAGCTTTTTGACAACAGCACCATGAGATCTGACTGCTGGAGCAGGCCGTCAATGTCGTGTTCACGGGTAGGAGAAGAGGGAACAGAGTGGTTTTGCATACATTTTGGGTGTAATTTTTGCTTCATTGTAACCTAATTGGTCTCCTAATTGTGTCAAACTGACTCAGCAGTCAGGGCTGCACTACAGCCACAGCTTGCTGGACCAAGGTTGAGTGTGCGAATGAAATTATTCATTGTAGGATGATAAGAATTTGTAGAAGTGGCACGAATTATTCAAGAAGACAGAAATCCAAATAAAAAATTATTACCGCGGTATTGTCAAAATTTTCACTGCTAATTGATATGTTTTTTCGCCATTACTTCGCATGAAATTCATTTTTTCTGTTTCATCTGTTTGATCAGCTTTCCTTCATTCCGTACTCTCCTTCATCTAAAATTTGAGGAAATATTTATCTGACAGTCAGTGTAGGCCATTGATCAGCATCAGAACTCAAAGTGTCATTACTTTGCTGAAAGTATAGCTGATTCCCATTCGTCATTTAATGAGCCCTAGTACAATAATTTAATAATTAATTGGAGAAAAAACTGATCTGAGTATAAATGGTTGCAGTAGAGCATGGATTTTTGGTTTATAAACTTCTCTAGGATAGTGTCTACCCACACTAACACATTATATGAAGAGAAGTTTTTCTGTTGTTCCCTTCTCTAAGTAATCTGGAATAACGCAGAACCGGGGATGACATCATGTAGTGAGAGTTGGTGCATCATCTCTTGATGTTCGCTTGTGCTACCTAATGAAGACTAGTGCACTAGGACGAGAACCAATTCAGAGATGGCTTTGACTAGCGTAGGCCTGACGTTAGGTTCACAAACTGTTCTTGTTACACATTTTACCCGCTAAGTGCGTGAAGGTCAGACTGCGTTTGTATTTTGGTATGAAAATCATCCTTTTATATTTGAAGTTAGAACAATAGCAGTGACACCTATTCTTTCACATCTCTGACCCATTTTACTCTTAATTATGTTCCAGTTTCTGAGGTTGAGGTTGAGTAATTATTATAAATATTCGTTTATATGATACATTTCTTTATTCCCTATTTGCGCATTTCACATACGTACCTTTATACCTGCATTTATTTCCTAATATTATTATAAAAATATGCATTTTTCGGTATATTTTTCATACCACCCTCCAACGAATTATTTGTTTGGCCTTGTCAAACCTAATGTTTTCTTTACAGAGGAGCTCCGCCGTATCATGGGGCATGGAGAATGGAAGTGAGAAGCTCATCTACGTGCTCGTGGGTAACCAAGTTAAGGTTGTCACCCTGCCAGCAGGCGCCAGCTCTGACTATGTCAAAGGTGAGGAGGAAATTCTTGTACGTGAGGAACTTCTCTTTATGGAGTCTAAAATTCCCCGGTACGATAGATGTTACAGTAAAATAAGCTTTTCAACTCTTTATTAGGAGTGCAGTAATAGGGAACCTCACCTCTTCGTCAAAAAAATATAAAACTATGTGTGTAAGAAGTAGAGAATACACGGTCATTTTCAAACATTTACATACGTGTGCGATAACACAAATTGTTTCATTTGAACGAACTTTCTCTCAAAAAAGGAAGTAATGTTGCCCCACCCTGTACAATTCTCTCAGTGGAGTATGGCCAAACGAAACACTCATGAAGTTGATGAAGAAAAGCTTAGAGTGTTTAGTGTTTGAGGTTTTCATGTCCGCATGTAGCACCGTCATTGGTAAAGTAACGCTTTGACATTAGATGCTAAGATTGTCTACGTTAAAATTGCCCACTGTATGTCTTTAATGTGTTTTTATTCAAGTTTTCTTAGTACATTTGTTGACAGCATAGCAAGAAAAATGGATACAATTTCTGTAGGGAATCGATGAAAAATTAAGTAACCTAGTCTAGTAAGTAACATATACCCCTAGCCATAGTTTTAGTTATTATGCCCATGGGTAGTATAACTATTGTTTACCCAGAATAATACAACTATAAGTGTTTTGTTATGATTATATATTAACTGTGTATCGTGAGCCATCTTATTGTGCAACACTGGTCATCTAATTTGTGTATAAAACGAGCCATATTACTGTGTACTACACGTGATAACCATAAATATCAATTTTATCCCCGCTCTGACCACTCATACACGCCTATAATTGTGACATAAACTTTGATAAATATTGACCATTTCTATCATTCCTGCTACAAAATAGTGGAAACACATCCATAAGCGAGGACTGTGTTTGTAAACGTTATTCATTACATTGACTGACTTACCTGCATGTAGCGTTAAAACGGGCATCTCAACAAATTTTATGTTGATAATCAAGCACCTCACATGTTCTTCTTTAACCGGTTTTTCGCGCTTCCAACGGCATGCAGAAGCTTTTACTTCAACACATTAGACATATTTCTTTATCACAGCACGCAAGGAGCTTTTTGGGAACTAATGCAATTTTGCAACGAAATCTTAGGCAGCTGAGGGGCTCCTTAAACTTACTAAATTTAATACGTTATAGCAAAGTCACATAGTAACTTGAATACTGTAAGAATCATCACGCGTGAGTTTTGTTGGTCTGGTATACTTTAAGAGTATGAAAAAACACTGCTTTGTGTAGATGTTTTCTGACTCGACAGAATACATTTTATCGAGGATACACAGAATACTCAAAATACACTCGAGTTGTTTTATAATTTTGAAAGCGACAATATCTTACCTAATTTAATCCAGTTAGTGTAGCCAATAGTTAGGGCTTGTAATATTCCTTTAGCTGACATGTATTGTAATTTACGCATCCAAGGGGGGCAAAAGAAACGATAAAAAAGTTTGGATTCTCTCGTATTATGATGTATTCGAGTTTTGATCGCAAGGTCAAGCCTTGCGTATCTCCATTATTTGCAGATTAGGTTTGGTAATGGTCTAAAAATTAGAATAACTTATATCGTACTTATTTGATTAGCTCATCAGAAACATATAATTTTTGTTACAAATATTTTTAATGGAGAGAAGATGAGATACACATTTGAGTGTAGCAACAATTGTGAACACAGATGAAGACTCAAAGAGAAGCAATGGTTTGTGGCAAAAAATGCGTGCCATTTATTTTAAGATAATAAGTTGAAAAAACAAAATGTTTTTAAGATGATAATAGCTGTCAGAGAAGTAAAAAAATTATGATGAATATACTCTTCACCTTGATTAAATTTATTGCTATGGTGCGAAAGACATTTTTATGTTCTAAGTTGTCAATATATTAATGAGGCCATATAATATTTCTTACTTTAAGCTGACGCTTAAATTTAATTGCTACTTCTTAGGCTATCTCCTTTCATTTATTCATTATTTGATCGCATAAACTAGTAAACTTAGTTTGTAAGAAAAAAGCAACGGAAAACGACCTCACATTATATTCGTTCCCATGATCAGGATGACATATTGAAGTTAACATCGGTTCATTTTAACCTGCTTACTAAAACTAAAACGATATCTGTGACAACTATATCTTCGTTGCTGCATCTCCCGTGTCCTTGTTATGGGCAGAACATTATAATTGGCCCACTTTGAAGCGATCGAATGCAGAACTATGATACAAAAAGTGATTTGTACACATGAAATTATAGTTTGTTAGGCTTATTATTGGACCCAATAATGACAGGAAAAATGCCCCTAATTGTCAATCGTTGCATTTTGAATCGACGTAAATCATTTTTTTATGAAATTCTAAATTTGTTTTTTCAAGCTGATAATACAAGAATTTTCAGTTTTTTTCTCATTTCCATGAGACGACACTGAGTCTCTGGAGGATCCAAATATTAGGGAATGAGTTTTTGAAGCATAAAAACATCTCAGTGTAAGAATTTTACACCAATGAATGCATCCAATCTAAGAGAGTGCTCGAGAATACTAGTCTCGGGATGTGCGCCTTACAAGACTTTTGACTTACCCAACAAGCTTGTAACTTCCAATTGTATATCATGGCATTTTATAACAAATATCGATTTAGAGCTCAATCTTTGCTTGAAAATAGTTCATCGAGTAAAGTTGTGATATTTGTCTATTTCTGATTAAATTTCCACCACCAGTCTTTCATTCTTAGCACGAAAGTCATGTAAGTCAAGAACCAGGTAATAACAATAATCTGCGGGAATCGATAACAATTTTTCTTGAATCTTCTTTCCTGGTGTATATTAACCACCATGGTACAAAAACTGTCATAAATACTTTATTTTTTGTCTCACAAAACTACTAGAGCAAGATCTACGAAAGATTTTTGCAGATGCAAAATTGGAACTGTTCATTTCCCGTTAAACAGAATTACTTAAACTATACTATTCTAACCAGAAAATTTATTAAAAATATATGATTTTAGACTTTTGGTATATTTATTCACAGAGACAATGGATAATGATCTTCATGGTGAATTAGAGTTCGTTATATCATGCTTGATGACGAGTGAGTTTTATTCTAGAAAAATCTTTATTTTATTCTTGGTTAATAGACATTTCTTTTACCCCTCTAAAAATATTTAAACGGTACTTACTCTAACCCCTAGCATGTTTTCATGATTGAAATATCTATTGGAAAAAATAAAAACACAAGTTTTTAATTTCAAATTTTGAAATTTTACTTTTCAACTGGTTTCGTTATGAGTTTGATTCAATAGCATGCACTTGTTTTTCCTTTCCAAGACACATTCACCCAAATGCATGTTATAGTTTCTGCATTTACATAGTTCAACGGCTGGGAGTATCATGCCTCTACATACTATGCGAATGTTCTTCATTATAAGCCACTGAACATCAATGATCGAAATTCGGTTGTCTCATTATATCTCCGTGTATATTGCATGATTTTTTAGTAATTGTCACCATTATTTCGAAAATTGAATGTATGAAGAATTTTGTTTACTTTGTATCGCAAAATTAATCTGATCACGAGAGCAAAGTTTGAGTTAAAACAAATAGAATTTGTTGAGGATCGATAATTTTTTAATTGATGTTCATATATACGTATATATGTATATATGTTATATATATGTTATATGTTGTTATACATACATATATATGTATACATGTTATATATGTTTCTCTATGTTTAAAAGAGGTATGAAATTATAAGGTGTGTGTTCCGAGATGAGCTTTTACCGACAGGGAAATCAGTTTCATTGACAACAAAGCAGGAACTTTCATTATACACGTGAGAGCTAAGTAATGGTTTATACGGGGGTAATTCAAAAAATACTCGGAATGCTCTCATGACTCGAATGCCAACATAATAAAACATATTCAAATATATCAGCCAGAAAGAGCATGATCTTGTATCTAACGGTTGCTAGCAATCAGTATTCGCCTGGAGACGAAGCCGTGATGTGATAGTTGATAAAAGGTAGTTTTTTGTCCCATTTAACGTGAGGATTTTGAGATAAGAATGAACATACAATTTTAGTAAAGCTTGATTGGAAAGGAATATATATCATTCAAGCTTTTGTGAACATTTATGGGGATCATGATCCGAAGAAAACTTGCATTTACAAATGGATTGAAAGATTTCGAGATGGTAGAGAAGCTCTTGAAGATGATGAGGGTCGTGGAAGACCAACAACTTCGAAAGCTTTTGAAAACGTTGATGCTGTTTAGAAGCCTAGTCAGAGAAGATAGGAGACTGACAGTGTATCAGATAGCTCAGACTACGAGCATATCGGTTGGTTCAGCTCATTGGATTCTGCATGACGATTTAGGCCTCAGCAAACTTTCGTCGCGATGGGTCCCAAAAGCGTTGAGCCCAGATCAGCTAAATCTTAGAAATGAATTGTTAACTATAGCGAATAAAGACAACTTTATCAGTCGAATCATCACTGGAGATGAAACATTGGTTTATCATTATGATCATGCAGTCAAAACAATGGCTTCCACGCGGATCATCTGACCTAATCAAATTAAAATCTGAGAGGTCTGTCCACAAAGTAATGTCAACGTTTTCTGGGACTCTGAAGGAGTTGTACTTTTAGACTTTTTAGAAGGTCAAAAAACTATCAGGGGAACCTATTATGTAGAAGTTTTGAGGAAATTAAGCGCAGAATTAGCTAAAAAGCGTCCAGGAAAGCTCCATCGTGGAATTCTCTTCGCGACAACGCCCCAGCGTATTCTTCACGCGTTACAAAAGAAGTTTTGAGAGAATTTCGATGGGAATTAATGCCACCTTATAGCCCAGACCTATCCCCATCTCACTTTTTTGTTCCCAAAACTCCAGGAATAGTTGAAAGGCGTTCATTTTAATAGCACTGATGAAGCAAACCGTGCAGCAAAAACATGGCTCATAAAAGGGGTTCGCAGATTTCTTCAAAAATGGTCTAAAAGGATGGAATCACCGCCTGGAGAAGTGCATCGACCTTGACGGAGGTTATGCTGAAAAATAGATCCAATATATAGAAAAATTAATAAAGAATTACAAAATTCCGCGTATTTTTTGAATGCCCCTCGTAGTTCTTTGTGAATCCAAGTATACCCTAAAACAACTCTTATTACGCAGGTTTAAAATTGATAAAATCAAGCCATTCCAAACCAAGTCAACTAATTTCTTCTTAGTTTATTTCCAGTGTTCAAAAAAATTGTAATTCACGATTCATAATGACTTGCTTAAATTGTTTGACTACACCTCGTAGATTTTGAACATCTCAGTTGACACGCATGCGGATTTCTCAGTGATGGTCGGCGCAGTACCAAACGTTATTCATGCGTATAAAAGTTAATTTTTAGCCAACGTATGGTTAATAGGAACTGGTATTGCCTTATATCAGCCTGTTCTTTTTTGAAGTGCAGGTCATGTGGCAATGCCGTTATGACAATGTCGTATAAAAATATGAACGAACACAAGTTTGGATTGCCAAATAAAAAGTAAAGGAGCAGACATTTTGATGACTATTAGTAAATGGGTACACGCGAAACCTAACGCTGGCATTAGAGACTTAACTTATAGTGATTACACAATTGTAAATTGGATCCAATTATTGGTCTCCTTTAGGCTGTCAAATTTAGCTTTCTATAAGATTAGGTTTTAGAACTTATTCCTTTCGGAATATTTCAAGTCTCTTGGCAGAAAAGAGTATATTTGCTGGGGTTCGGTAGAGATCAATAATTATTTTGCTTATCTAGGAACTTGGGTAGGCACGACACTGATACCAGTGATCTTCACAAGGCTGTAATATAGAATTAGGTAGTAAATAACTTATTTAGAATATTACAAGACCCAGTCATATAAGTCTAAAAAGCTCAAAACGAATCCAAAATTGTGAAATATATATAACTCAGATAGTAGTAATTTCGTTGCTGGCAATATTCTTGAGTCAGCAATTACCCAAGGCTATCAGATTTTCGGATGATTCATTGTCTTAGTAAAGCTTTCTCAAACTTGAGGGCTTTCTTATGTCTCAGAAGTTGTGATATCGATTATATTCAGGAATAAAAATGCATTCGGCTATTTAGCTCATACACGAACGATCATTTTCCAAACAGATTTCCTCAGAAATCTCTTAGAATTCTGTTAAAGAGGTAGCAGCAAAACTAGCAGTTTTAGCATTAAGTAATGTTTTTTCCGTTCATTGTAACGCACAACTCATACATGTTTGTGCTTACAATCGTAAAACTATCATTTTGTGGCTATGATTCCTTGATTGTTGAAGCCACTGCAGACTCCATGACTCCTTTTTTGTCGCTCAGAGATTGATTTTTTAGAGACTACTGCCGTCTTTCAGTAGCGGTGCTTACAGGGACTCAGTCGAAATACCCGGGAAAGAAGAATTTTGTGGTCCTAACCTGACGTTGATTGAAACTCTATCGAAAGAAAAGAGTCTTACCTCTTCCCAATACTGCTCGTGCGGATGAAATAAAACTGGTATAAAAATGAAATAGCACCGCCGTAAAAATCCGCTTGCAAAATCTTTACCCAAGTTTTACAGAAATTACTTGAATGAGAAAGCTTCTTTTATTTTCAGATAGTTCTGAAGCTTTGAGTACTGATGACTTTGGGAGAAGTTGTTATCGATATTTTGCAGTGTATGTACGCAACTCAGGGATTCAAAGAGAATGTTCTATTCGTGTTGAATGTTATGACATCAGACATGCATGGAATCAAGATCTGTACACAATGCAGCAGGATAAGGAACACTGACATAATTTAAGAAAACCAGCGATGCAAAGCTGTTGCACTTGATCTTGCTGTTGTTAAAAAACGGGAATAAATCGTTATATGTGTGTGATGTTAATGAAGGCTACAGGATAGAATGCTAATTATACTCTTGCTCGTTTATGAGTTTCTGTAACCTTACAAATATTCACCATGAAAACACTACACAAACGTTCAAGCCTTTCATATGTTCCTAAAAAATTATAAAAAAGGTCTTTCATCTTCAAAGTTTCTAAATGATGTGCGATAAAATTCAGGTTATTTTCCGGTACAACTGACACCAACTTTATTATAGAGTTTCAATGTGACGCAAGTTAACTTATATCTGATAATAGTGATAATTCAGGATTGTACTTCGTTTTGTTTGATAAATGATTAACTTTTATTTTGTTTGTACAATTCTTTGACGGCATACTTTTTTCACGTAATTTATTACGGGTTGAACACTTTGATGACCACTGAGTACAATAGAACAAATGTAATTAAATTATCTTTGTTTGCTTCTGCAATCAATTTGTTGAATTGAAAAATACTTCATGAACATTCTGGAACGTAGAATACAGCCATATATATATATATATATATATATATATATATATATATATATATATATATATATATATATATATATATATGTATATACATGTTAATTAATATAAAATTATACCGTGAGATTCAAATTCGTTCTTAGGCTCAAGCTCAGTGTACCAATACACATCTTTAGATAATATGTGATGCAATATTTGTCTTACTGAGTAAATTTATGGTGGTGATGCTGACAAATTCTTGGGCACAAAATGAGTATCAAATTACATTTCGACGCATGAAATTGCCCCGGTTCATTCCAGATCTATCGCTGCATGAATATCTCAGATGTTACCCCAAATTTATGCTCCGTAAAATGTGCATATATTTTCTCTTATAATAGTTATTATTGTGTACACGAAGTTCTGCCTTGCAACATTTATTGATTCAGTCAAGCCATTCGAGCCTCCCGGATCTTTTCATTTCAATTTAGTGTAACAGATTTTGAGAGGTGCACTCACTCAATTTTTACAATTTTTCTCCTTTTTTAGTTCATGATCCGTTTTCTCTCAGAATTTGACTCTAGACCAATTTAGACTTTGGAGAGTATTTTCCAGGGAACGCCTCTGACCTTCCGGAATTCGCTGGCATTCTTGTTTCATTCCAGAGGTCTGCAATTGGTTCTTGACGCCTCTTGAGGGCTCTCTGCGCCCTGATGAATTGCACTCTGACTTTTGTGAATTGCGAAACTTTATTGAACGTAATTTTCATTAAATTCTGAGGGCTACAAAAATCTCCCAAATGCTGACAATATTGGCGCCCATAGAAATAGCTTGGTAGACCATAGTGAAACAACTAATATTTTGCACAGCAGGCTCTGAAAACGAAACCTAATAAATTTAAAAATGTTGTGATTGAATTAAATATTTTGAGCTTAAATGTCAGAAACGTGGAGAATACGTTAGCTCTCACTCCACAGTTCCCTTTGGCTCCTGCTTACTTGCTATACATCTCCTAATTTTCAAAAGCTGATTTTATTTCCGCATACCTCTCCTCATTTCAGTGACAGACACTCAAGATTGAAGAGGTCAACGGCTTTGTGGGAATGAACCCATTTGCCAACTAAACCCGAACTTTTGTTGGCGATATATGATAATTTCCGCATAATTTCCGATGAATTTCTCAAACAAATCATTTACTCTAAATTTAACTCGGCTTATTTTAAAAATTCATTGGCATTTTTTACATTTTGTTTGCTTCCTCGTAATCAGACGTTGTGATTTCTATTGAATCTATATTCACCGTGAACTACTCAACAAATAATACACGTATTAGAGCGATTCCTTTAAACAAATTAAACAAATAATATCCTGCTATCTAACATCTGAGTATTGCCATTATTTGATGTTTTCATGGCTGTTGGTTTATATTTCGAATTGGCAGCTCTAATTTGAAAGAAATCCCGGGAAAAAAATCAGCAACTGACTGCACCATTTTATTTACAGCGTTAGATCTCCAGATATTAACTCATTCATTACGTGGTAATAGGATGGGGTACAAATTATAGGAAGACATTAATAACGGCTAATATAAACTTTTGCTCATAGGTGACTGAATTTTCAGCGTAAAGACTATTTGTTACATCAGCCTCTCAGAAAAAAACTCGTGTATGGGCGTAGAAGCGATCGAAAATGTTCGAAAGGTGAATATCAAAATTATGTATGTGATACGAGTACACGTAGGTAGACTTCATTAGAAGAGATTTTATTCGTATTTGTACAGCGGTTAGACCATATTTAGCGAAGCTCAAGCATCTGCGTAAAACCAAGGTAGTACAAAGTGTTCAGAACTAATGTAATCAGTTCAATAACTTAGCATCCAGAGAATGAAATTAAAAGCCTCTCGAACTGTAATAAATACACGATTTTCATATAGAAATATGATGAAAACGCCTCGTATTATCTACAGGAATCATGCCAATTGAGTTTCGATTTTGGTTCCGTTTCATCCTCATTATCGCTGATGTGCCATCATTTATTTTTAGCTATGTAAGAATACAAACACTCTCATCTATTTCCTTGCACTATTATATTAAAATGGAAGTCATTGTAGAAAATATGGCCAGTTTTATTATGATCGGATTCCTTTTACACTCTTCAACCATCGTGTGTTAGAGTGTCTTTGAATTTCTATCAAGTGACTGAAACCAGAAGCTCATGTTCTATATTTCCAAAAGATGGGTCGACACTTATGGTCTGTTTGTATTTGCCAGACTCACTGCGCAGAGTTGCAAATGCTGGTCAGTGTGACGTTATCAAACTCCACCGATCAGACGGGTTGCTGATCAACCCAAGTTCCGACCTCATGCCCAACTCACCGTCTGACCCTTACAAGCTACACCTGGCAGCCACTTCTGTAGAAGGTAAGAACACCAGCACTCTGTTGTCTCCATTTTTATTCCCATCCTTTATGGTTCGTCATCTATTATTATATTAACCTGCCTCAATATGTTGTCATGTTATTTTCGTGATTTATAGAAATGTACACTGGCTGTTGCCACTGTGTGGTGCCACTTCACACCACGGCTGTGAAATATTTTGATAGATTACTTTCCCTATACTTCTGTCGTTGTTTTGTTTTGCTAATTTTTTATATTTCTAATTCCAAGTTTTTAGTTGAATGCGCATGAAATTACTTTACTTTTTAACTTATTTTACTAATTTGATAAAACGTAACTGGGAAAAATTCTTTAATCTAGACCCTAAAACAATTGATTACCCAATCATCTGTAAGTTTCAGAATGTAATTATCGTGTTAAGTACAAAGAAGAAAGTGTGAAAGACGTTTTACATTAACGTTACATCGTTTCAATAAATTTTTATTACCATTACTGTAAGATCAGTAAAAATCATGCCAATTTGCATTGCAATGGAGTATCAAAAATATTTTTTATTCAGTTTGTATCTTTTTATATATTCTATGCACACATGCATATGGTATTTTAGATATTCAACGCATGCTACGGAGAATACAATCAGTTCCAAGCCATCAAAGAAGGTAAATATCAAAGCGTAGCACCAATAATGTTATATCAACGTCATAACGCAGAATTTTCAAGGATTCTCATTCTTAGAAACCTCCCTGGCTTTAGTTGATTGTCAGACTTTCTATGCTGGAGATTGCAGTTCTACTGTGGCCTCCTGCTCCATCTATTACGAGCCCACGGACCGTATGTGCCTTGAACTTTAAGAAAATTTGATTTAGTTTTTCCTTTAAGCTTTGCTGCAGAACGGCATAGATTAATTTTCTAAAGGAGACGGTACATGCTACTCTAGGTACAGAGTTCAACTCATGCCGGATGTTTTCTCATTATTTCAAGAATTAAAAAAACTACTTCTGCCTCCTTCTGGCGCATTTCCTCTTAAATTTATGACACTTGAAATATTTGACTCTTCAAAATTCGTGAAATTTATTCGATTCTAACATGAGAAGATTTGCTGGATTTCAATCCACACTACTAATTATGAACGAATTACTTTTTTCGGTCGTTTTACACGCTTTATTTCTATTTAATCATTTTATACCTCATGTGTAAAAAGAACTATTAGTAAAGTATTTGATCGTTTTAGTTAGTCAACGGTTCACCAAAGGTCATGTGGCATTTTATTACTAATGTATTATGGTTTAAATACATACTGACACTTGTCAGGAGTCAGATATTTGTACTGAGGCTGCACAGTAATTTCTCCAAAGCATATTTTGCTAAACTTTCGTACAACGTGAAACAACATCCACTAGAATTTCTAAAATTTGTCGACATTTTCATGTACCAATGAACGTGTTGCTTAGCGATGTAGGAGCTGTTCGTGAACTTAAACCTGCTGTGAGTCTGCACACATTGAGGAGCAGAACAGCATATGTACAGTGAACATACTATGTGCAAAATAGCACACAGCGTAGAGCCTTGAGCTTCTGAGAAACTTTTGGTGTGAACTCATGGACTGCAGATCAATGTAAAGTTTACTCATGGGAAATGTATACGACGAACTTATAACAGTGAAACATGCATGCAAACTATAGAGTAATTTGTGACGCATACAATAGGCTGAAGAATACATTGAAGGCTCCAACATGAGACATAATGATGAAGTGTTGCGTGCCACAAGGGCAATGATGCTAAACACAAGTTTTGAGTAACCTACATACATGTTTGAGAAATTGAAGTTCTCTCAGCATAATTAATTATGTTCGTATAAATGTGTTCTCGGTCTAATTTTTTAGGATAGATACTGACATCGAGCTCCGCTTTGACGTTGAAGTATAATAAAAAAATACTTTTTAGCTGGTAGCGTCTTAGCCTTTGTAGCACGTAGCATCTCATGTAGCCCGCAGAGAAGAATGTATGTTGCATTTCCTGTATGCTACAGAATAGTTTGAGGCATGTACGTACAGTAAGCTCTAGATACTATGTAACATACACAGTAGGCTGCAGAGTAGTGTGCAACATATACAGTAGAGCAGTATCCAACATACACAGTAGTCTACAGAGTAGTATGCAGCATACACATTAATCTACAGATCAGCATGCAGTAAACACAGTAGTCTACAGAGCAGTGTGCAGCGTACACAGTAGTCTACAGAGTAGTATGGAGCGTACATATTAGTCTACAGATCAGCATGCAGCAAACACAGTAGTGTACAGAGCAGTATGCAGCGTACACAGTAGTCTACAGAGCAGTATGCAGCGTACACAGTAGTCTACAGAGCAGTGTGCAGCGTACACAGTAGTGTACAGAGCAGTATGCAGCGTACACAGTAGCCTACAGAGCAGTGTGCAGCGTACACAGTAGTGTACAGAGCAGTATGCAGCGTACACAGTAGTGTACAGAGCAGTATGCAGCGTACACAGTAGTCTACAGAGCAGTGTGCAGCGTACACAGTAGGCTGCAAAGCAGTGTGCAGCGTACACAGTAGGCTGCAAAGCAGTATGCAGCGTACACAGTAGGCTGCAGAGTGAGCGCTACACACACAGCAGCACCACAATACCCGCACACGAACAGCCTGAGGGATTAGGGACAGTTCACATGCTGCTACTTTTCTTCTTACTCACTCTCATCTGTCTGTCCTCTGCCTTTCTTTCCTTTTTAATTTTCTTCATTTGCTCCTTCGCTGATCTCTCAATCTCTGTATTTCATTGTTTTTACTGTTTACTTCTGCAATTTATACTCTTTATCTCTTTCTACCAGTATAATTCTCAGCATTTCTGTTGCAGATTCAGTTACCTCTCTTTATTTTTTGGTAGACACATTTTCTCATATTCTTTCCTCGTCTCTCTCTTGTGCTTCTCTCCTTCACTCAGGCTCCTCCATAAAGTGGTGGAGAAATGATAAGACACTCCACATTTTTGCTTATATCTCTATAAATATTGATTGAAATACGATAAATGTTTGACCATATGTAAGGAATAAAACAAGAAGTAAGTGTACATTCAAATTTTATATTACAATAGAGTTTTTTGTACAGTTATTACAAAATTACTCTTCAGAGGATCATAATTTGATGGAAATAAAGATAAGACACCGTGTAAAAAATTACGTCTATCCGAATTATTTCACCTTTGACAGCTATGAATAAAATCAGAAAAACACACTGGTGTTCCCTTAGACTGCAAATAGACATTGTAATATCTTATAATCAGGTTTAAATTGAAAAAAATCTATATTTTACAGCATGGGCAGAGAAAATTCTCTCTCGGAATTTGAAAAAGGTCATATAAAAGCTCTAAATAGTCAAGGATGCTCCTATAGTTCAATTTCGAAACAGATTAATAGATCAAGAACAGTAATTCGATTTTTTTTTCAAGATCCTGAAGCGTACGGATCAAATAAATCCCCTGGACGTCCACCTAAGCTTACTCCAGCCAATCGACGCCGACTGCTACGTGAGGCTTCATCTACGGGAAAGAGTTTCAAAAATCTTCTTACGGGTCTAAAGTTAAATGTAACTCCCAGAGGAGTTAGGCAAATTCTCAATGCTTCAAATTTTTTTATTTAGGAAGAGGAAAACAAAACCAGAGCGGAAGAAGATACACAAGAAACGCCGAGAAGAGGGGGTGAGAGAAAAAGTAGAATGGAATGCTGACAATTGGGCAAAAATTGGCTTCTCAGACGAAAAGAAGTTCAATTTAGAAGGGCCTGACGGTTTTCAATACTATTAGCATGATTTGTGGAAGGATGAGTAGATCTTCAGCAGAAGGCTATTCGGAGGAGGATCATTGATGATTTGAGGAGTTTTTTCCGAGAAGGTAAGGCGAGTCTGGTACAGATTTAGGGAAAACAAAATTTAGTAATTTACACTGATGTATTCAAAAAAAGTTTTATACCATTTTTAGATAATTTTCACCGGATTACTGCCGTGTTTCAGTAAGACAATGCAGCCATCCACATTTCAAAACACACAAGAGAGTGGCTTAATGGTCACAATATCCGCACTTTGAGTTAGCCACCTAAGTTGCCAAATCTAAATCCTATAGAAAACCTACGAGGTATACTGGCTAGACAAGTTTACGCTGATGGCGGACGATTTGAAAATAAGCAGGAGCTTTGGCGTGTTGTCCAGGAGTACTGGGGAAAATTTTGAGGCCCTCAGGGCCTGGGGGGGGCCCTGAACCCCCAGTTCGCGGGTCCCAAGTGAAATCAATGAAAGATCGTTGTCTAGATGTTTTTGAAGGGAAAGGTAGTACTTGTAAATACTAGTCATTTGGATTTTTTTGTCTGCAACATTCATAATTTCTATGGAAATATTATTTAGGGCAGGGAGTCTTATCTTTATTTCCATCAAATTTTATTCATCTGAAGAGTATTTTTGTAATAACTGTAAAAAAACCATACCGTAATTTATAATTTGAACCTACACTTACTTCGTGTTTTATTCCTTACTTGTGGTCAAAAATTTATTATATATCAATCAACATTTATAAAGTTAGAAGCAAAAACGTAGAGTGACATATCATTATATTCACCACTC
>VCRD01000821.1:128042-145814 GCA_006783055.1 Trinorchestia longiramus | reverse complement strand
AGGAATACAATATTGTTTACATCAGCCACAGATTCCCCGTGAGAGGAATATTTCAGTCTCCCTCTACCTTTTCAATTATTAGATGTCTCACGTATGAAATTTCATGAAAGTCTGGACAATATTTATTACCACAGTTTTAACTTGTATTCATTTTCGTTTTGATCTCTCAGCTGTGGTCGAAATAAAGACGATCAGACTAACTTTAACGTTAGTTTTTAGAGGCGGAATCACGAAGTTGCTCAGGATTATCTGGAGGGAGCGAGCTGGGATTTTTATTAACAAGTATTAAATACGGAGTAAAGTTTCGCTATTATTCTGAACAGTAAACAATTCATTTCCGAACAATTTGCACCCATTGTATGAAAATATCTAAAATGTTATCATTCACCAGATCTGGAGGTTATATTCAAAGCCGAATTGGACGTCAGTCTATTTATACTGTTGATCCACCAGCATAAATTCAGGAGGGGAAAATACTAGGTATTGCGAATTGTAATTTTAAATTGACCGTGCAATGCATAGAATATGTAATGTTTTGTACCTCTTCTAATATTCTGCATTTTGCGTTTTTTTTTTTAAACTTGCTGCTGAAGCACCCTGCATTTTTCAATGTGTTATAAAGAGTGTTCCACAAAAAGAGCCCACTGTTTGAATGTGAATAACATGATAAACCATTTTGAAATTCAAATGTTCGTTTCTTATTCGATTCAGAACATTATTTTTGGTTAAAACATTAAAATAATGTTTTCCCGGCGTACCACGTGCGAGTATAGCCATGATACTATTGGATAAATGATCATGTCAAATGATAATGGATTTTTTAACCTCATGGTCATCAATCTTTCATGTTGCTCTGTTTTCATTTACTGTAGTAGCTTTGACTTCAAATTTTGCAACAGTGCTCAAAATTGTCCTCATAAACTTATGAGAAAGATCCTTTAAATCGCTATTTCTCGTTGATTGTTCCAGATTTTCGTAGGCATAGTGACGATGAAAAATTTTTGTTCCTTTGTGAGCTGCACCTTCAAGGTCAACCTCTAGAACAGTTAAAATAAGTAAGCAATCATAGACTTTTTAACCAGTTATTCCTGTTCGTATTCTTGATACAAAATAAGTTAAGCCAATTCTATCATCATCTGAGAATATTATTTATCTGGAGGGGCTTAGGACACACTTGCAAGTCGTCAATAGTTACAACCTGAGTGTTTTGTTGATCAAAAACAAACTTTTGTATCGAGTCAAAAAGAGAATAATTAAATCGGACAAATAGTTAACAAATCATTAACAATCAAGCCACGGACTCTGTTTCTCTATTTGCTACCCAGTATATAATTTGGCATATCAAATCATATATATCATTTACAATCTGACTTCTTAAAAATTAAAAATTTGAGTTCCTCTAAGTAAAATTAAATTTCCTCCAAATAAAATGGAGTTCCCTCAAAATGAAAATGATGTTAATAAAATGATTTTAATTTTTCTTATATGGTGTATATAAACTTCATCTCAGAGCTATAATTCTATTTTCTCGTAAAACTGTTTTTAACACAAAACTCATACATATATACTCGTATATGCATATATATATATATGTATATATATATATATATATATATATATATATATATATATATATATATATATATATATATATATATATATTTCGGTAAGTCGTTTGGTTTTGAATTGAAGTTTTAGCTTTTCTTTGATGTAGACAATAGAATCACTACCTCTCTTACTGCATGAAGGTTTTTTGACATTATGGTAGACGTATCCTTTTAATGAGACTTTTACAGGGAGATGTCTTTCATTTACATCTATGTTTCATAGACGGCTATGATATCGTGTCATACGGTTGGCGCAATGGTTTGCACTTCATGCATTTTCGATTGGAAAACGTTTTTAGCCAGTATCTTTAGGTGTCCAACATTTTGTTCGGCATTTTCGTTTTCAGTTTGTTCGACTGGACTGGGTTCATTGTTATGTTCATTGGCCGTTTGGGTAGTTGATTTTCGTTATTTGCTATTATAGTTCACGATTGGTCAATGAAGGCTGTGCTCCGTTCATTCATTTCACTGTCTTGTTGGTGGTTTGGTAGTACGGTTATATTAGAGTTCTCTCCAATATTACCTCCAAACTGTTGAAAGTTTCGTGGTTCTGCAAGTTTTCTTACAGCGCCAGAGTTGCGTATTGCCGAGATGAGTCTAAGTTTTGTTGTCGTATCTGGTTCGTTGCTCGTTTTCCTGGTGTCATGTTGAGTAGTGAGCGTTATATGGTCGTAGGATGTGCGTACAAGAACATGTTTTTGTTGAACTTTGAATTTCCCTGTATCTTTAAGGAGCGTGAACTTCTGTAATTGAAGGAATACATAGGTTCGTATTATGTGATTCATTTTCTTTTTTTTCCTCCTGTTCTGATGTTATATGCTGTTCTGAAGTTACAGTCTGCACTAGATTAAGCTTCAATCAGTCAGTTGCATTTTGTGTGTTGTAAGTTTTATCTTCTTCAGATGTAGGGGTCAACTATTTTGCAGTTGTAGGGTCACACTCATTTGCAGAGTAAGTTATTGGTCGGAACACTCCAAGCTTGTAAATCTTGGTGAAAGTATCATACATATTTGAGGTTCTTGTTTCAGATCCATCTTTGAGTGTCGTTGAGGTGTTCTCCCAAGTAGTAGCAGTAGTTTGTCTTACCGTGGCTATAGTCAGTTAACGTCCTAGTCTACCACGACCAATTTCATTAGGAAAGATACCATCTTTTTTCAAAAACCTATGGCGTCCAATACATTGGAACACCTGATCTAAGTAGATGATACTTTTTTCTGTAAACCTTTTTTTACATCATTGTTAATTAGTAGAACCTGAAAGATTTTATTCGTGCCCTCTATTCGTGGGCAAATGTTTGTTATGATAGATATTTTGAATTTATTTCTGACTTTCCAAATTAAGGTTTCAAACTGTCGTATTAGTTCATCTGGTGACTGATTTTCTATTTCACGTGTTTGGCGAAGGACTCTACCTACATCTTTTTACTTGCATCATAGGTCTTCTAATTAGTTAGCAGCTTCAGTCACGTGTACTTAAGGAAGGCAGAGTAGCTTGTTTTCTACTAGTTTTTGCTTAAACTCCGTTTTCTGCCCTTTGATTGCGTTATCTCCAATGAGAAATGCTTTGGGTCTCTCTCTGATCTATGTTTCTTTATTCTGCTTAGCTTCTTTTAAGGTCTACGTATCGTTGTCCAAAATTTTGTAAAAGTTTCGCATAGGTTTGTAGGTTTGATGTTTTGACATAGGATGTGGAACTTTTTTTTTAAACTTAGGCTACACAGTCTTAATTGGCATCGGATATGAAAGATGGGTCGGAAGTTCACCTACAACAACATCAGCAAATTTTAATAAGCGTCTTTCTATTTTTCATTCACTTCTAAGTTCAATTGCCTTACAAATTGAATCATATTCTACTCTCATATTAAATCTTTCTCTTTAATATCTTGAAGTTAACAGATTTTTTTACTTTTACTTATTTATAAATGTCCCCGGATAACAAACTTTTCCTCAGGTAATAGCACAATTAACTCAATTTTAAAACAGGCACCACTACTTTTAGGCATAAAATACACTCCACTTTGTAATGTACCATGATATAGCTTTTCTGCATCATGGGGTCACATGTTTTCGTTCCTATGATCCTTGTTGTTCAGCTTGCGCCTAAAAGTTTATTTGAGCAGCTATTTTGTACCAGCAATCAATGGCACTAATTTTGTCGCGTTCCTCCATTTCCCGTGTAGGAGGCTGATGGTAATTTTAACCCGATTTTTTCGCACCTCTATTTTTGACGGTGGGCTGCTCCTTCAACTCGCACCCTTTGAAGTCTAAGGTTTCTTTGGCCTCGCAGGATGCCGGAGGAGGTCGCTTCATTACGCTGACTTGACGCTGTCCTGGAACAAGAAAAGCCGTGAAGGACACGTGACTTTATTCGCTGTTTTGGGCCTGCAAACTCACTTTTCTAGGTCTAGAAATTAGCGTCCTTAAGTTGACTTCTTTAGAATTATGTTTCCTTCGGAGCCTCTGGGAACAGTTTTTCTGTTTTTTTTCCATTAACTTTTTCTTCCTGCGAACAAGAAGAACTTTGTTCTTAAGTCTAAAGTATTTCATCCGAAAATATTTCTTGCAATGTACTTTAGTAATCAAGAATTCTGGATAGAGGAAAATCATTTTAATTAAATGTTTAGTACTGCACTTAAAAGTACGACAAACGGCGGAAATTAGTTAGGTTTCGATAAGTTTACTATAATAGATTTACTATTGGGAATGGAATACAATTCTTTACCATTTTACGAAGAAAAATTGTTTGTTGATAATCGTCGTTAGGATTAACTTCAAATTTTTCCTACATTTTGATATTTCATCACGTAGCTTTTTTGGGGGGATCTCCAAAGAACGTGTCAGAAATACGAGATGATGGATCCTCCTCAAAAAACCGTTTTTTAGTTGGAATTTTCTTTGCTATAGGCAAAAGTTTGTTCAGCTTATCTGGCATATTAGAAAAAATGTGATAGTGACCTTCCCTGCTGCTTTGCGATGTCTCAGTTTTGCCGGTAATTTTGTGCATATTAAGTAAAAATTATGATAGTTCTCCGTCACGTCTCATGGTGTCTCAAATTCGAGAGAAGTAAAACTCAATATTTGTGTTTCCCCAAGTGAGACCTTTTTTCATCATTCGTGCTTCTGAACGGTGGCTTGAATTCTGGTAGCCACGAGAAAATCGTACTGTAAATTGGGTGGTTAGGTGCTGTAAAAAGGCAAATTAGGGAACCAGAAGCTGTATGAAGGTGCACTCTAAATTCAACCAGAAGCCCATGGACCATGCAGTACAAGCTGACGCATTAAGTCTCTTTAATTCAGACTGCTTCTCAAAAATTATTTTGCCGAGGAAAAAATTAAAATGGAAGAGGAAATATTGGTGCATAGCCTATGTCATTCCTTATTAATAGATATTTTTACCGTGAATTTATTGAATGAAAATGTACATTGTAGTTTCATTATTCCTTTGGTCAACATTCATTACCTGATGTACAAAGTAGATTAATTGAGGCTACCGACTTGTTTCACTTCTAAAGGTCATCCACTATTTGCTTGCAGTTAGAATGATAATCAACTTTGGTACACAATTCACACAAATAAAAATGAACATAGAATTGTGTTACTTCTTATAGCCTGTTATGATTAACGACTATGATTTAAATCCATTGGAATTACTATATTGTTCAGTAGCCCTAATAAGGTGTTACAATACCATAGCCTCAGGTTTCGCCAGTTTTGATAACAAAATTAACAAATTTCTCTTTGCTTCATTTGATATGTTGTTTCGAAATCCCATTGTGGCTCCAGAGGATCATTAATATGGTCTACGTAAAGAAACAGTTAATGTCGGTTTTATTCTCTTCACTTAAGAACATTAGCTTCCAAAATCGTAGACAAGTTATCGTTGAGATTGATATAAATGCTCAAAATGTCTACTATTCAAATTCTTAATCCTTTGATGGCTGTTTTATGGTGTTTTCAAAGTTTCATTTTGTTCAAGTATTGTAAGTGAATGACTAACTACAGCGACGGCACATCGGTTGCAAAACTGCTTATGTAGGCTAAAACGTTACAAAAATGGCATAGGTTGGTGCATTTAGGCCTGCAGCTTTACTGAATTAACATTTAAACTTTGTGAGCAACAGGACTAAGAAACTTCTTCAATGAATATCTACCCAAAAATTTGGTTATTTTAACCCTCATTATTTGCTACATTCACAATTTGTAGTTTTTCTGAGCATTTCTTCATAATTTTCAATATTACCCAGTTATTTTCGAAGTTTTGATTGACGTTGTTTTGAAAATGTAAGCTTTTAAAAATTTATATTATCTTTTTAACTATAAGCAATACTGAGGCTTGAGTGTATTTCTCTCTTACAAGGAGTATTCTTCGTATTTCGAGGGAAAAATGGTAAGCAATATTATTGCAAGGAAGGAAAATATACTTAGTTTGATAATATGAGTTAGTGAAGCGATGTCTGGTTGAACTTTTCATAAAAAAATAATTTAATCCCCTCATCGCAATTTACTACTTCAAGTATCGGAATTCAATTTCATAAGTAATTAGATTCATTCATTAATTTCCACTAACTTGACGCATAAGCCACGTGCAGCAAGCATTGATGATGTTCGAGTCAGCAACATTGAGAATGAAAATTTGAAAATGCCATGACGCTCGTTGAACGTACAAAAAAGTTATATACGTAGAATTTTGAATGCTTCTGAGGTCATCCTACCATTTGTTAGAGTTTTCGTTGACTTTTACGAACGAAAAACCATCGCCCAGTTTGGCCACTTTGATTCAAATACTTATTTAATTCATCAACCCTTCTCCTATCGTGAAGCTTGCTCATGAACCCTGATATAATTTAGTAGCTTCCTCAAGTGGTCTGATGAGAAGCCGTTTGAGTGGCACCTGATGTCCGGCCAATTAACTGTCTCCAATGGAGGTGCGCCTGGTTCCCTAATTGCTTTATTGGATCTCGAAGAGCCATTTTGACCATAGAGATTCTCAGAGGCATATAGAGTGAAATTGGTTTGCTAATTTTCATATTTTTTATACCGCTTACATTTGAAGTTAGTCCGCTTGCATTCTCAAATGAACAATCAACTTTAAGTTCAGCAAATGCCTCAAAAGTACAAACATTATTGTTTCATAGTGAAGTCCTTCATTTCAATCATTTCATTTATGATATGCGATTTTTAGGTTAAGGATGAAATTCGTCGTATGGAATGTTGTACTTATCTTCATCCATTGTTTTGAAATTTTTCATGAGCACATTTCTATAGTTATATTTATTGTATTTTCTATATGCAATAACATTTTTTTCGGTTACGACTATTTGCCCAACAGAATCTGAATTTATTATGTACTCGCAGATTTGTTACCCTCAAGGTATCCTGATGGACTCGTGAATTATTCGTGCTAGCCGAGCTTGTCAATGTCAATGTTGAACACCGCTCAAGTTTCACCTACGCTGCAGAGTCACATGTCTTATGTTTTACAGAGCAACAGCTGTTGGCGTGATGCAATTATTTGTCAATGTAGTTTTAAAAACAATCTATAAATGATGAATGCCCGCAGCTTCCGACGTTCGGTAGACCTTACTGAAAACGATTGACTTAAAAAAATAAAAACGTTGTGTTATCTGCACTGTTTGTATGAATCTAATATCATACTCATAAACTGTAGGATAAGGATTTTTAAAAATGCATATGCTAATGTTGTAATGAATGCTCTAACGATGCAGAAACGTTATTGATGACTGCATGTTTTGATATTCATTTTGACGAGCAATTACAAGCTTTTCAATTAATTAGAATCTTTCAAAAGTTCGAAAGAAATGTGATAGATTTTAATGATATGAAAAGGCTTCTTGGTAGAAGTCGATTATCCAGATTTGATTCCAATTAAAAGCTCGATGAAAATTTCTGGGTTTCCTGGTTTGTTAAGAATTTTTCCATCACCTAAAGTTCGTAAATCTGGGGATTTTTCTGTATAAGTTTCGTGAAATCCCCAGATAAATCAATGAATTTTTTTTTACTGCTTAGTCGCTTGGATTTTAAAGACATGAAAATGATTGAGGGATTCTTAATAATTGTTTCAGGAAACAGACTTCCGTGATAAAAAAATCTTGAGTTGAGAATAGAATGGAGGTATTGACATTCACTCGTTGTTGCACGTCTTTATTTAATATTGGCTAAAGTTATGGACCAACAAACTTTAGTGCTGGTAAGATTTCTAAAAGTAAGCATCCCCTTCATTTTATTCTTCAGTGTACAAAGGCGTTTACATTGTTCAAGACATGACGCGTTAAGACGCAGCGCCGCCCACGGCTGACCACCGACTTCTGCCCGCTTGTTGCTTCATCAATCAAAAACGCTTTCAGCGTTATTATGAGTACGCAGCTCCTGGAGTAAAATTTTGCTTGAAATTAGGCCTGTTAAACTGTGTTGCTGTTTCAAAAAGATTTTTGAACAGTGTTGTTTTACTGTAGACGGGCCAAATATTTCTAAATTTTTATTTCAATTTTCCTATTAGTTAAATATTGTCGAAAAAACACGCAATATTGTACGTGCTATCACATTTCTCGAAAATATGATATTGAATCAAACAATAATGATTTTTCGATTATCGTATTTTATTATTGCATTATTATGTACGTACATATAACACACGTATATATTAGATCCCTATTGTCAGATAAATACAGCATGTAAACCTTAGGTGAAAAAGCTACAGATATGCTTGTTTAAGGAGATAAAAAATTCTTATCGGTTGATATGTGTCATGTGTAGCACATTTTTTATTTTTTTTATTTATTCTCGAAACCAGTACATTTTATAATTTTTGAACTGTTTAAATTCTTTTGTAAATTTAAGTGTGAGTAGAACTGAAATAACTGATACAGATGCAGAAGACCAATCAGTATTGGCTGAGCTAAATATTCTGAGCTAGGAGCTGCCTTCAAACAATACAGTCCGTCTAAGTGGATGAGGAGTTCGCGGCATCAATAAAGAAATGTTCATGAAACATTAGAATGGAAAGAAAGTAATGCCGTTTTTTCTTTTTGATTTTTTAACCCTCGTAAGAGCCAATCGATTACTAGGTTTAATGAAATCTAAATTTTAATATATCTTAAATAATTTTGAATAATAATGGTTATGCTTAAATGAATTTAATCGTTTCAACCCTCAAGGAATGGATGTTGATGAAGAGTTTCTATGACGTTTTACGTTATATGAATATAAGAAAGGCACATATGTAGCACAAGCAGCAAGAAACCTTCATTCTGTCTGTGGGAACGGTGTTTTGAATCTTCGAAAACACCAACGGTAGTTTGCTCACTTTCCACATGGATATTTTATTCCAATGGTTATTCTCGTTCAGGAAGACCAAAGTTAATTGATAAAAAAAACGTTAAATGTGCAGTAGAAGCTAATTCAAAGTTTACCAGTAGAAAATTGGCTCAACTGTTCAGTACAACCCATACAAGCAGAATTTTAAACCTTCATGAACTGCGGAAGATTTCAATAATGGGAAAATGGGTTCCCCATAATTTGAATGATACCAAACGCAACTTAACATTGACTATCTGCACATTTTTGCTTTCAAGGTACCGTAGGGATTTATTCCTAGAAAGAATTGCCACTGGGATGAGAAATTCATTCATTACAACAATATTCGACGCAGAGCACAGAGTTGTAGCAAAAATTCAAGTCCACAACCAATTCATAGGCAAGGACTACAATCAAGAAAAATCATGCTCTTTTTATGCAGGAAAATGAGAATACTGGTTCACAATGAGCTATTAAAACCCAACCAAACAGTCACAGTTATAAAATACTCCTCACAACTTCAAGATCAAAGAACTGACTTATTGAGGAATACACCATCATTGCTCAATTAGAGAGGCGTTGTGTTCCAGCAGGGCAATGTTAGACTGCGGATTGCAAGTCATTCATGAAAAAATGATGAATTTCAATTGTTTTTTTTCTCTTCCCCACTTCCCATCTGACATGGCTGCATCTGATCATCATCTTACATCTTTGAAACAACACTCAAGTAACGAACTTCATAAAAAAATCACGAACATCTAAAAGATGATCTCGATCTGATTTAATTTGTAAAACCGAAATATATTTTTGGAAAAAACGTTAAAAACCCGGTGAAATACATGATAGAAAAATACCATTGAAAGTGGTTGAAACAATTGCCAAAATTAAAAACAGTAATTTCCAATGTTTCCCACTCAAATACATACATTATCAAGAAAATCGAAATTACTTTCTGTCCAACCTGATATAATGTCAGACGAAAATTTCATGAATTTGGATATCAATGTCAAAGATAATTGTCGGTATTCTAATAATATAACATATACTTCCTGCATGTACAATGTTTAGAAAATTTACATTGTGTAGACCAACAAAATTGCACGTGATGTGAGTTTATTACGTTTTATTTTAGGTGTCAGTAGCTTCAATTATCGCACCAAAGAGTTGTTCCAGTTTCCTAGATCACTTATAACCCTTCATGTTTAAACCTGTTGATGTACTCAAATGACTTTTGTAAATGCTGGAAATACCTTTTAAAGTACAGTTGACTCTAGGGTTACGAACCTCTATATTAACGAACAAATTAGATTGCGACCATTTTAACAGCAAACTTTTCCTCGTGGGACGACCTCTCCTGTGACATAGGAACGCACGCTACCGATTCTGTTCCTTCAGTTCCAAAAACACATGTGAGTGCACTAACGCTCAGTTGGTCTCAGTCACGTACAGTGTAAACATTGTTCATCAGAGCGTGTATTTCGTGCTTCTTTATGTGTAGTATTATTGCACTCACTATGGCCATTAAACCAATCGATTGCTCATTATTGTTGAACTGAAGAAAGAAATTAAGCGTGATTGAAAAGAGCAAAGGATCAATAATGGTGGCTGATATGGCCAATTGTCTGTGTTAACTAAACATGACTTCATTTCCTTTCAGCAGTAGCTTCTCCCTTCTCTTCAACTCTTCAATTCACCCATGCTCCAATCCCTGCAAATACTACCAACAGTAAAGGGATTGCGTCAATTATTTCTTATATACCTATTTTCAATGATCTATGTTATATATTTGTACATATATTTCAAATTTTTTCTATTTTATTTAGCAGAAATCAATAGGAAAATGTATTTTCCGTATTACAGGGATTGGAGCGAAGTAATTGTACGAGTATATATATGTATTTCAGTAGGAGGAATTGACTCAGGTTGCAATCAATTTGCGTTGCGATCAGAGCCCAGAAACGAATTAAGTTTGTGAGCCGAAGATTCACTTAATAATTACGTATTCATTTGAAATACGTTCTCCTCTACAAATTATCTAACCAGCGTTTGATCAATAGTTTTATTGTCAATTGTAGATGCATGGATTTGTTTGAATTATCCTCGCTACTAATGCACTCCAGAGGTCGTTCACCCTCCTCTGTGAGCTACGACTATCTACGACGTTGACGGTGTAGCACAGAGCTCTCTCATATCGATGCAGCTTCCGTCGCTGCTCTTGCGTGCATAATAGCGTCATGTTGACCTCTTTCCTGTGCCAACATTGTGATAATGTGGATCTCTTCACTAGACCAACATGGCGGTGGTGTTGCTTATCTCACTATGCGAGCTTAATTAAAACTCTTCGTGCTACAAGGGCGAAGATATCACCGGCAAAAAAATGTATAAAATGGTACCAAAATCTCACAGACGAGCTTGATTTTTTTCACCCCGTAAGTTAAGCGATTCTGTTGGCAGTTCAAGCGCAGCGTCCTATTGAAATGACATACTTCATTTTGCAAACTTTGTACGGCGATTACCCAAAACTTGTTTTATAGCATCTTCGCCCTCGTAGCACGCAACGGCTTGTTTCTACTCCTAAAATTCTCCTTATCATCACTGTAATGTTAATCTCTTCACTATACCAGTTTGAAGACTATGCTGTTCCATACTTAGGATGTAGCCCATCGGGATTTTAAGTCAATCCCTAGTAAGTTGACACAGATGTACTCTCGAGTTGGTGAAAGAATATTATCGTAATTAATTAATGTGATTGAAGTTATACTTTCAGTCTTTAATTTTTAAATTTTACTTCCAGTAGCCAGTATGGCTGAGCTCACACAGCAAGTTCTGTGATCACTTTTTCTATACGCATTTATATTTGATAATTAAAACGTAGCATTTGATGCTATGTAGTTTCCGTTTCTTGATCGCTTCGGTTTTTTTGGTGCAGTTTTTACTGTTGTCAAAGTACTTGTTTTAGAATCTATTAGAAAGTTGTATCAACAGGTACTTACTCATTGTCTCTATCATTTCATTCGTAGAAAACTTTTCATATCATTTGAAAGAGCTAATGGTTTTAATTGCCATAATATTCAATTGAAGATATAAATTTCTCCTATATGGTGCACTCATTCCAAAGTCATTCATGTGAGTTGATTTTTTGCGCTATGAGTGCTAGAAAGGTACAGTGACATGCGCTTCTCCTGTTTTAAGTTTTTGGAACTTCTGAAAAGTTTTCTGCTTTCAAATAGGCTTCCAATAGCCGATATCGGAGAGATATTATTTTTCCACATTCGAAATCAGACGTAACCGTACTTTTCTCATGTATATTGTTCGAGGTGCTCTTTTTGGGATGACTGATTGAATAAATGGTTTTGTTGTTAGGTTTTGTTACACAAATCACAGCTAAAACCACAAAGAAAGAATGTATAATTTCAGCTAGCAATTTCAATCAACAGAGTAAAGTGAGATCGCTAAGAATAAGTTCTCTAGTAGTTCACGCCTTGCATACATGCAAAAGTTCATACTGAGAACGTATTGGAAATAAGTTAAATGCATATCACAAAACAATGATTGTATTTTTATAAATCAGCAGGACTAAACTGTTCATGAGACCCAATTAAAAATTGTATGAGTATAACATCAGCTGTTGCTGAAGCAGGACTCTGGAATTTCGTACGTACTCCTAACTCTCCTCACGGAAATGTGTAGTTCCAGACCTAATTGATTTTCAGCTCAATTTATCAGAAATTCTACGCAGCTGCTTTAGAGGAAATTTATCATCTTAAAATAATTATGAGGAGACCTTGGCTACACACACAGAGGAGATGGTAAGCATGCTCAAAATCTAAAAATTATGATTCTGACTGAGTGACTTCAGATTCATCAGGGCGTCCTCCTCTTATTTTTCAACTGGTGTATTGTGTGCAGCTTGATAAGTTAACACTGAGATGGTGCAGTAAATACTCACGTGCAATGATCTTCACAAGAACTGGAAGGAGAAAGATGGAAGGGCTCCCAAAACAATATTTTCAGGATTTATTTATGTATAATTTACGCCAATAAAGTTATATTGAAAAAAATGATGCTAGCATGTATTTCATGGGTAACGTTGGTAGCTATACATTTAATTATTATTAAACGTCATTTTCATGACCTTATTTTATTTTCAGTGGTCGTCTTTTTACATATTTTTAACAATGGTCATCTAACTTGAAAATAAACTAAAGCTCCTACTATACAGCCGCCAAATACATACGAGACACATACAGAAATATTTAAACAATGCTTTTCAACCTCTTTGACTGTTACGCTATTATGTGCCATCAACAGGCACAGTGCTGCAAGCTTTGATCTTTATTTGTTTTTTTAAGAGGCTTAAATCACGCAGCCTTTTTTCAAGAAAAGACAAATTAGATTTTGAGCTCCCAAGTCTGGGTGTGAATAAAAGAAGCTCTTTAAGTGACCTGAATTGAGATTTAGCAGAACTTTGCATCGCAAATCTGGCGCTGCAAATAACTTAGACACTTGTAAAAGTCTGTTTAGGTCCCTTAATATGAATTTGAGATGGAAGTGCAGGGAGAAAGCGTTTTTGAATAAAAGTATTATATAACACTCTTTTGTAGTTTCTTAAACAAAGTCTTTCAAAATCTAACTTTACATCGTGATCATGTCATTCTACAAATAATTTGTTAAATTTATGTGCACGATAAATTAAATATAAATGATGTTTTATATGATACATAAATGCACGCAATTTTATTGAAATTTGAGGAAGTTGGCTTTCTTTTAGACTGGAAGAGTCTTTAAAAAAACATTATAAAATACAGTCTCAACTTGAAAAGTACACTTATAATTAAAATTTCACTGATGTAGTTAAACTAAGTGACAAACTTTGCAGATAGAGCTGTGAAAATGATCTTCTGTATTGTCAATGTACTTTCAAATATTTGGGACTAACAAGTCTATTCTGCGTAGGGAATAAATATACCGGAAACTCGACAATTTTTGACACGGCTTGAGGACTCTTCATACCAAAAATGAACTCAACGTCAAAAATTGCTTTCTCTTCAGATTTCTGCATGTGTGATTTCTGAATGAAGAAACAACTACTCCATTTTAAGCAAAGATTTTCGTCTTATCTTTTGATGACACTTGAATAAAATAAAAAACTATGTTGATAGAGCATCAATTTCAAAGGCTGTCTTCAATTTGTTCCTAAAATAAAACATGAATAAATGAGGATATCCTCTGAGTAATGATCATTAAATTCTTTGTTGAATACTCATAAAAACATTGTGAAAATAACTGTAAAATGTTTGTCATTAATCAGTATCACCACACTTCTTCGTGATGTATAATAATAGCTTCGGTAAAAATGTTATCAATGTTGATATATGACATTATTTTTCTGAAAATGTTTCTTCACCTTTTCAATTTTCACTTCGTTTCTTTCCCGCTAAGAAATTAGGTGCTAAGGATTACCTAATTATTAAAGAAAAGCCGATTCGAATAAGAAAATAGGAAAACAAATAAATGAGAGCGGTAGGGAGTTAAGTGTGAAAATTGCTTGAAACCGTTCGAAAGTTCAAACAATTACACCAATGGTTAAATACTATTTACTCACTGATGCACACAAAAATTAATAACAGATTAAATTTACACTTTCTAATTTTTGATATACCGTCACTAAGGGGGAAAAACTGCAACCACTGCAATTTAATATCGCAAATCCTTCATAATAGAAGTAGACGAGCCATTGAACATCTGAAGTTGAAAAATGAGAAAAAACTGATTAGGAAGTGCACATCTTAGGACCACCCCGTGCAAAACAATTTTATTCTCAGAGTAGTGTGATGAAAGAATGCATATAAACACCAGGCACATGCTTGACCTTGGAAATTGAAAAAAGATGCAATTTTTATTTTTTGCTGTGTATAGGAGTATGACTCAGTTGTTACTTCTGATCATGAAAATTAACGGTACACGAATAATCGTTTTTTATGGACATTATGGGTCATGACTTTAAAAATTGCTATAAGAAGACTAGGTCAAAAGATTTACCTTCTGGCTATAAAGTCTGGCTTATATACTGAGACATAACATTGAGAGTTAGTGAGTTTAGTATACTGCCTCGGGTGAATCATGCTTACCTGGCTCTAATGATCAGCGATTTTGATTGAAGTCGGCTTTCTGTTTTGGACCACACTCCAGTGAGGCCTAAAGCGTCTCTGCCAAATGACAACACTAATTAAGCTCTACCTTTGAGAGTCAATATTCGTTGTGGTTCGGCGCTCTACACAATAGTGCCAGCCTTGCCTATTGCAAGTGGAGGCTAATGCATCTATTGGTGTAGAACTGATGCTTGCCCCAGGGAGCGTATTTCTCACATGGCTGGCTCTCTTCTTTCATCAGTTAGCTACAAAATAGAGTATTGAGAGCGTTCTCATATGTGCAGCAAAAATTCCTATATTTAACTAAGTTAAAAATGTAGGTCCGAGAGCAGGAGTTGTCTGCGGAAAACAGCGTTCTCAGCAATTTGGATGGAGACAGTTTCCTCATTGTATAAGAAGCAGGAAAATCCTTTAGCAGTGCTACTGCAAGGTCAAACTCAATTTTGAACCTTCTCTGTTGCTTCTATAATTGAAACTAAATTCAGTTTGAACATCACGATTTAGAATTTATGTTGAATAACATGTGCCATCACAGTCAATACTATGCGATTTGTATCATTGATATCCTGAGAGCTGAAAGATGAGTTTGGTCTCCGATAAACGTGTTATCATTCTCTTCACTGTTGCAGAAGTTGACTGGGCATCTTTGAAAATATAAAGGTTCTACTACGTGTGCCGTTTTCTGTTTTAACTGTTGTCGGTTTACAGTCAGCTGGATACATGAGAAGAAATTGAGTCGGATTTTCTATTGAATCAACTTCAAAAATATCCAATTGGCAGAAATTTTATTGGACCCGAGATGAATAGCGCTCCGATATATGTAGGGATGAAATGATTTAGCTGATATATTTTTGTCACAGGTGAAAGTAGTGTAATCAACAAATAGTTAAGCTATTGAATTTTTTACTGAGACGAAATATTTTGGTAAGTATTAGTGTTGAAAGCGGATTTTATTTTTTACTCCGATTTCCAGTCCCGTGAACTGCATAAGCCAAATAACTCAAAGTTGTGATAGTTTTATAAACTGAAGCTAAAAAAGTCTGCTCCGATTCATGGGGTAGGCAAGTAGTGCAACAAGTAATGTCTAATGGAATAATTTACTTATGATTTTACCTGTGTTGTGTTATAATTTACTTCAACCCGAGGCATGAACCCGCAATGCAGTGTTATTTTTTCATTTTTATTCACGTTTTTGGCCTCAGAGCTTTTCCCAGAATTACTTTAAGTAATTATGAATACTTAAAAATCATTAGTTACTTTTCAGAATGTAACTTTAAGTGCTCTTTAATGATTTGATCAATATTGATCGTGTATATATACTTGTTTATCTAAGGTAGCCACACTCAAGTCTAATTTTTAAGATTTTTCTAGGTTTAAGCGTTGATTCGGTTAAAAGACTCATTTAAAAATGTTTTCAATAAAACTACACGTTATTGCCGAACAAATATTTGATCAAATGCTTCGAAGATCGTAATATCACTCAGTATTCGCACGTGTTGTTTAAATCATATTTGAATTCAGTTGCGATTTCTGCAGTCGGATTTAGATTTACCCTCGGTTGTGTTTTAATTATCAAAAAATCAATCGTTGGCCTTTATTTTAGCCCTACTTAATCTTATTTTCAAATGAGATAATGAATCATGAATTTTATGTGTGATCATCCGTACTGATTAATTTCAATTATGATGAATTCGCAGTTTCCAGCATTAAAATGAATTCTGCAGACTTACTGCGAATAACAAAGCGTTTTAATTATTTTTTGGTGCAAAGGGCGTGCTGCCATTGTGCAGAAAATGGTTTAATTAACTCCATAAAAAAGGCTTTGGATACCAGCTGATGTTTGAATAAATGCGTGAACTAGTCGGCACAAAATATACCACTAGGCTTGCCCTCAGCAACCATTTTAGAACTTATTTCAATATGTTCCTTAACTTTTTTGAAGCAAGATGCAAATATAAGAGATTCCTTGTAGCTTCAATCAAAATATGTTTGTACTTGAATTATCACTGCACTTGTGACATCTATTTGAAATTTTATTTGAAATGGATCCTTGCAAATTGGTATAGTTTAATTTGCTGTTCTATTTTTTAGAATGTAGTTAATATAACAAAACTTATCAATTTTATTTTTGAAGATTGATTTTTATCTGACGAAAAAGTTAAAGATGTAATGTAACTTTGACATGCACAGTCATATTTTATGAACAAAGTGACAATGAATCCAACAC
Source organism: Trinorchestia longiramus (assembly GCA_006783055.1). Lineage (NCBI taxonomy): Eukaryota > Metazoa > Arthropoda > Malacostraca > Amphipoda > Talitridae > Trinorchestia > Trinorchestia longiramus. Next base: position 128,515 of record VCRD01000821.1, on the reverse strand, counting down.
TGATTCAGCACACAGAAGCTGAACAGTCGTCCAAAATCTAAACACTCCCTCTATGTAGTCATTCCCGGAAGCTGCAATTAACTCATACAATAACAGGCCGAAAGAAATACCAGAAATAGGGTCGAGAGTTTTAGGCACCGTAATTTAATATACAAACGAATCTAAATTTCACACGATCGAAAAATATTTATACAGGCAGCAAACTTTACTTTGAGTCTCATTCGCTGGGAATTGAATGTCAGAGAAAGACAGATTGCAATATCATGTAAATGTCACAAAAACGTTTGCTCAAGAAATACATTTTTTATATTGAGGATATTTTTGAACAGGACGAATAGTTTACGCTTAAACATAGAGGTTCATTTTATCGTCAGCAAACTATGTAAACTAAAGTGATTTTTTTCCATAGAACGACTGCCTATGATTTGAAATTTGAGTAACTAAAATCGAAATTTGGACTGGTCTGAAAATAA
>VCRD01000821.1:105782-126431 GCA_006783055.1 Trinorchestia longiramus | reverse complement strand
GATCAATTCGCAGTTTCCAGCATTAAAATGAATTCTGCAGACTTACTGCGAATAACAAAGCGTTTTAATTATTTTTTGGCGCAAAGGACGTACTGCCATTGTGCAGAAAATGGTTTAATTAACTCCATAAAAAAGGCTTTGGATACCAGCTGAGGTTTAAATAAATGCGTGAACTAGTCGGCACTAAATATATCACTAGGCTTGCCCTCAGCAACCATTTTAGAACTTATTTCAATATGCTCCTTAACTTCTTTGAAGCAAGATGCAAATATAACAGATTCCTTGTAGCTTCAATTAAAATATGTCTGTACTTCAATTAGCACTGCACTTGTGACTTCTGTTTAAAATTTTGTTTAAAATGGATCCTTGCAAATAGGTCTAGTTTAATTTGCTGTTCTATTTTTTAGAATGTAGTTAATATAACGAAACTTATTAATTTTATTTTTGAAGGTTGATTTTTATCTGATGAAAAAGCTAAAGATGGAATGTAACTTTGAAATGCACAGTCATATTTTATTAACAAAGTGACAGTGAATCCGATACTAATTCAGCACACAGCAGCTGAACAGTCGTCCAAAATCTAAACACAAAATCTATGTAGTCATTCCTGGAAGCTGCAATTAACTGATACAATAACTGGGCCGAAAGAAATACTAGAAATAGGGTCGAGAGTTTTAGGCACCGTAATTAAATATACAAACGAATCTAAATTTCATACGATCGAAAAACATTTATACAGGCAGCAAACTTTACTTTGAGTCTCATTCGCTGGGAATTGAATGTCAGAGAAAGGCAGATTGCAATATCATGTAAATGTCACAAAAACGTTTGCTCAAGAAATACATTTTTGATATTGAGGAATTTTTTGAACAGGACGAATAGTTTACGCTTAAACATAGAGGTTCATTTTATAGTCGGCAAACTACGTAAACTAAAGTGATTTTTCCATAGAACGACTGCCTATGATTTGAAATTTGAGTAACTAAAATCGAAATTTGAACTGATCTGAAAATAATTAAGCAATTTAGCAACGGTTTCAGACCCTGGTAATGCTACAACATCCTACGTAAAATACAGAATTGATTTGTTTCAAGCTGAGAACTTCCTTTCAATCAGGTATGAATAGTTAGTTTCTCACTAGATTAGGTTTTTTCAATATACGTAGAATAGAATAGAATAGAATAGAATGTGGCTATAGGAACAAGCCTTTTGGCCCATTTCTGGGTTGGTACCCAAATTAAATGCCTTAATTCTAGCCAAGCAATAGTCATACACAAACTGGCCACCACGGCAGCGCCCCTCGAACCCGGGTCTTCTCGCATCGCAAGCGAGTTCACTCACCAGTCGACTAAACTGCTGGTGAAGTCGACCAAGCTGGTGGTGCGAGAATATATTCAAAACGATAACAATTCTATAATTTGGGAAACTTGTTCAATGGCTGATATATAACGGAACTGCATTTGTTAGAGAATCACTCTCATATAAAATACTCTAACATGGCATTTGAGAAATTAGTACAATACAAAATTAACGAAACTAATATTAATAATGTTCAGAATGTTGTGAAAGACTATCAAGTTATTGGTTCCTACTCATGTGAAACTGTCACTTTCATAAATTAAAATAAATGTACTGGTGCCGGTGCGTGAAACTTGATGAGTAAGTAGGACTGTTGTTGGTCTTCCACCGCCCTTGCTTCTACTCTGGTGTCTGTGTGTGACTGGAATCTAGCTGTTTGAAACTTAGGTAGCAATCCAAGAATTAATCACTTAGCTCGTTCATGTTGCCACAAGCCATTCTATCTAAAATTTCTTTTATTTACAAGGTTCTCGAGAGGCCATTGATTTGCCCTTGTTTTATTTATAGGTGCTCACTCAAACGAAGCGAGCACTATATGAGTAAGACAACGCAGACATTTATTTCTATTCGAAGCAAGTTCAGTCTTTTCTCTCAATATCACAGTCTTCACAGTAATAATGTGAAGTTTTTCATATCCCACCTGCACAGTGCATCATGCACGTATCATATTTCCAGTACGCTTAGTTATACTATGAACGTATTTGCTTGCATTTTTGAAATTGTAAATCCTCATTCAGGTCCTGTAGCTTTCATTCATTTTATAGATCGTATTCCTAGATATCGGCTTTTGTCGCTGCCACATTCTATTTTTATGCTTAACTTTATGTTAGTGTCGTAATAGATCTGTAACTGTTGTGCAGATGAACTATAATAGTACCGAATGTAGGTAATTCGAATGAGACGATAAGATATTCTTATTGTTCGTCTCTTTCCCTTTGAAAACAGCTTACTGAAATAATCTTTGCGACAGTGCATTTACCTGCAGCATTGTAGGTATCGACCAAATATTTCGTGCAGCATCGCCCGTCAGTGCCGCACGGTTCTATAATGTTCCAGGAATCACAGTTCAGGGACGTCCGGCACAGCGCCGCTGTTCTGCGCCCGCCGTGTATGCTGTAAAAACTGCATATTGTAGGATCATTTGATGTTTATTGTAGTAGTGTTGTACATATTATGTTGATCAATAAAAGCCAATCCCTATGCCGGCAGGGCTTTTTGATTGGTTATTCGATATTCTTTGTTTAAAATTGCCATTTTTCGCACTTCATCTCTTGTATAGTTGTAGAGTCAAAAATGACAATAATATATGTATATATTCTCATTTGGGAAATCGAATTAATCAAGAATCATAACTATCTGACCTTATTTCCCGTCTATCATTATTTAAACTGAACACTTGTATAAATAAAAAAGCTCATTTCATTTGAACATTCTCATATGAGAACTGAGAATATTAGATAATTCTGCACTTAATGAAATCCAGGCGACGGCTAGAGTGTAGTCAGCAGGTTCTCCGGGCTCAGTGCTTTAATCAGTTGGTGATCAGTATAGTGATACTTCATTATCACTCTCCAGTCCCAACCTTCAGACATCTTTTATGTCCGAGCAGACATGGAATATCTTTATCTTACTTGGAGTGAGCGCCTGAGGGAGTAAGAGACCGTCTAGAAAGCTAATAGGAGAAAGGGCAATTAAAGGCAGGATGAGTTTAACAGTTTGTATTTAGACATTTGAATATGATATTTGTTCTTGGTTGCGCACGTTTGCCCATCCTGTCCGTAGACAGAATGGCTGGTTTCTGCTTTCTTTGCTCTGCTGTTGGCTGCGAGTTGAGTTGTTTAGGTGATGAGAGTTGTTGGTGTAGATGTTGACTTTAGCAGTGCATGGTAGAGAATCCGTGACGCCGAGCGTTTTAGCCTCACTATAGGGCGGTTGGCTGGGGATTTCTGCCCGAGCTTGACTGCTCATTGGTTAATGACAGCTAACCTCGAGTGCGATTCATTTTTTCTGTCCCTTTTGCTCATTGGTCGATAACAGCTAGCCTCGTCGTGAGGCTCTCTCGTAGTGGAGCCATGTAATTCACTACATCAGCTTGAGTTGCTCAAAATTGAATAATCTGAGCCGAAATGTCTTAAGTTCTAGTCTCATATTGATGTTCACTCACTAGCAACGAGGTCCTCGACGTGTAATCCAACATTAATATTGTTTTGTGAGCAGATAATGCAGGTAGTAAAAGATAATATATTAAAATATTAGCTCCTGACTAAATACATTGTTTTTAAACTTGAAAACATGTACCCTGAATCATAGGTATGAATTTGTTTATGGTTTCCACAGTTATTTAATGACTACAGACGGATCGCCTGGTATATATTAGGTATATACATTCGTAAACGCACGAGTGAAATAAATAGTGTTCATTATTTCCTTCACCTATTCAGAAACGACGTCAGGGAATGAAGCTTTGAGAAACGACGACGCTTTCCAGAGGGCTTTATATGTACATAAGTGTCGAACTTTAACTACCTTATTTCTACGTATTGTCTTGTTCAGTTACCTTACATCCCGACACATACTACACAAGTTGCATTTTCTACTTGCAACTAATCTGATTTTAAATTTTCAAGGAATCGATAGAAAGTTCTTTAAAATGACTGCCACGACATATGTGCTAGGGTAGAAAATCCGCAGAATCAATTGAACCTACTTAAATTTCATTTTTATATAAAGTGAATAATACATTGGAATTATACCAGTATCAGTCAGCAGGAATGAGATTTATACACTTAATTATATTGAAATCAAGTTTCTAAAATTATATGGGGTAATCAGAATGCTTTCTATCCTTTAAACTTATAATGTTTTTCGATACTTCCGCTGATTTAATCCAATTTTCACACAGCGTGTTTTAACAGAAAATGAATGAATTAAAATTATAATATCATAATGGATGGCCTTACACGTATCTCTCACTTTCGCAGTGTTCATGTTGAAGGTCACTAGCCATTTCCACAAGAATTAGCATACATAATAAAAATCATGTACGTTTTTTTTACTTGGAAAGGAATCATGTTGTTAGCGTAGAGAAAGAAAAAGGGCAAGCCAAGACAGAGGGCAAACCTACACATAGAAGTTAGTTTCATCGAAGTGGCTGAGATTTTCTACTTTAAGAATTCTGAGAGTTTCTGATGAACAAAAATTCTACACGTATCTGAATCAATTTCTTATGCGTTTGTTTAAATCCGAATAAGTTTCATTCTCATAAAATTCACGTGTATAGGACATGGAGTTCCGAAATCTGATGTCGTAGTGCCCTGATAACGAAGAAACAATCTTATGTCCCCTCTGGGGAGGCCAGCGTGACGTCAGCGTCGGAGTCTCGCATATAATGAAATTCTCACTATCTTCGTGGCCTCGAGGATGGGAGACCACAGACCACAACTGGAGCCTTTTTACCTCCCCGAGGAACTGCAAACTTGGCCTGGTGTGCCTGAGCCCCTCGTCGGGCTGTTCAAAAATTGAGCAAGGCTATCTTTCTCCGCTCTTCTGTAGTCACTTACTTCTTTTGATGAAAATGCAGAATATTGTGCACACATGTCAGCGGACAGGGAATAATTTTAAGCAGCCTTGGCATAGATTTCGAATAAAGTTTCTGATTAAGATATAATTTTATTATGCAAGACTTTATAGGAAAATCTATAATTTATTTATGATTTACCTAAGATGCTGCTAGGATCGATATAAACCCAGTTGGATTTCTATATTCATTGAAAGATAAGTTTACCTCGTATCTTCGTTTAGATATTTATTGCATTGAGATTTTCCTCGGTAAAAATTACTCGTCCCTCTCACGTAGAGAATGTTCATTTTTAAATATTTCTTGTAGCTTTATCATGATTTGCCACACTGCAATAAAGACCGATGCTATATCACGAGTTATAGTTCAATTGCCACGCCCTTGGTTACAGTTCTTTAACTTTTTCAGGGACCTTGAACTTTGCTGTGCCAGCAAATTGCTCTCGAATTTTTGCAAGAATTTAGAACTTTGCGGAATATTTTCCAATGGTTCGAGATATTTGGTAGTGCTGATTTATACCTACTATAATCTATCTAGGCCCATGCTATTTCCAGGTCTTGATGTGCTTAATGTCGTTCTTTTTGCTTATTTGAAAAATCTTCACTATCCAACTGGTCATATTTTACAACTTGTGAGGCTGTGTGCTCATAGGTATATTTTCCGTAGGTTTTGGTACTCTTTAAAATTAGTTCTAACGCTGTTAGGAAATGATGCTGAGTAGGAACCTATTTGAATATGTTTATACTGTCCACAAGGAAATATTTTATTGGCCAAAAGCCGTTTAGTGGCTTCAAAATAAAATAGTTGCTTCAATAACATAAATGTACGCTTCTTTACTTTATATTCATTTTTTCCTTTATCACAATGAATATGAGTGTGTAAACCCTATTTTGCGGTTTGATTTTCTGACTGGCTTTCTCATCAGACTGTGCAGCAGAATAAATACTGACTGTCTCAAGTCTAGTAAAGTGATTAAAAACCTTTTCATTATTACCATTTTATCCACACGCATTTTCCTTGTTTCTATTTAAGTATCACATAAGGAAACAAAAACAGTGATTTGTATGAGCAACCAAGTTGAGTCTAGTAATAGTTTTTCGTTTTCAAATGATATCAGAGCAAACAATTTGCCTGACTAATGGAGTAATGTTCATTTATTTGCAGATTCGAAGATAAGCGAAATTGACCTCAACCTCATGGATCTCGAAACCAGGTAAAATATTGTAATATTTCTCGAAGTAGCTCAGTACAAAATATTTCAATCAAGTGGGATGGTAACATTGACTTATACCTAATACTGAGTGTTACACTTTTTGCTGTTCAGTGAGTCACGAGCATCTTTGTGTGAAACTTTGTGTGAGTTAAACTCATTTACACGTTATTGCAGTATGATATATAGAAAGTGATATTTAAAAAATTATTAAAAAAATTACATGGATACTTTAATAAAACAAGGATACATATTGGGTTGAAAAAGTATTTGGTACATCGTGTTTTTATTTTTTTTTAAATAATGGTTGATTTCAAATGAAATTTTGTGCATACATTCTAACGAACCTTATAAATCAATACACAGAAGGAAACTGAAAATCTTGTTCCTAAAAATTCAATTAACAGTATTTTGGAATCAACCCATGCAAAAGTATTTGGTACAGCATACAATTATCATGATTAAGCAAGAATTATGTCTATGTTCTTTCATATTGATCGAATACAAAACAGGCACTTACTTATTAAAATGATATAAGATGAATTTTTAATCAGTAATGATAAGTTCTAAGACATTTTTATATTCATTCGAAACTTACATGAAGTGTAATGTGACCGATGGAAGCTTTTAGTGTAGGAATGGGAGAAAATGTATTTTTTTCTTTCAACGTTGTTTAATTTCTCGTAAGAACTTTATATACAGAAGCTTGCACGTCCATGCACTGATTTCTAGGTCCCACTAAGTAACATGAAGGGCAATTTCAATTTTTTTCATTCGGAATTTATCGCTGACATATTGCTATTTTGACATCAGGTTAAGGTAAAAGTTAGTTAAATCCTGGTTTTAAACACCGTAGAGTAAATGCACAATTTTCTACCCTCCGTGTGTTCAATTGATGATAGCAGTAAAATCCTGATATTTTTAATGGTTTCAGTGAACCATGAAACAAACAATTAACTTCCTTGTAATACATTCATGTGTTATAAAACGGTTAGGGTAGGTTCTCTATTTGGATGCATTCATGACATATGTGATGAATCCGTCCATCTACCTATTTTCTGTATTTAAAGACAAATGATGCAGGAAATGTTTCACACTTTCTTTAATAAAAATCCTGCTTTGGTTAACGATGTGAATTTAACACCCTGTTGAACAATTGATTTTCTCAAAAATGAAAATGATTGCTGGCTAATAATGCACATAAAAATTGAACAACAATGTCAAAATAGTAATAACGGGTAAATAGTAAAAAAGTCAAAATAAATGAAAATATTCAGCCATTATAAGAACTAGGGTATATATATGTCCCTTGACATTTCAGCTGTAGTTTGATATGTGATGAAGCATGAGAGTTTAGCAAAACTGTTACACAAGCAGACAAAATGAATCATGTTCTGGATGTCGCTTCTTAAGGAAAGTAAGTGGGATATTATTTAGAACATCAGAACCTCGCTTCTGTATCCCCTCCATTCTAACAAACAAGCGTTTGATATTAGTGGTTTTTATCCTACCTGCCTGCCTATAGTATTTTTCATAATATTTGTTCCTATTTAAAGTCGTTTAATATTCTGTTACTTTGGATAGCTGATTTTAATTCATTGAATGAAAACAAATTCAAATACTCTGTTTTTTACCATGAAGCTCGATTTAGTTTTCAACCATGAAATCAGACACAACTGCTTTAAAACAATTTAGATGCTTATTTTCATCAGCGCTTGTAGACAATCATCACATGTCGAGTCAGGGCTATCTAATAAAGACTTCTTTATTAACTATTGGTGTTTATGAATAACATAGAATAAAATGGGGCAACAAAAACGATGCTGATCAGTCAATTTTAGTCTCATGATATCAAAGTTATATGCCATTTACAATTAAAACACCAATCATGCATTTGTATCTCAATCACACACAGGTACCACGAGTAGAGAAAGATAGGAAGTAAAGTAGAGGCAACAGTCATACCTATAGTCCTTAATTTTTAAGCAAAAACTAACTAACTCGTATTTCATAATAATTTATATGACTCGTGGTTTTATACTACCTTATGTACTCACATTATGCTACTCGGGATATATAACTGTCACATGAGTTGCAACACACAATAAGTACATTACTCTTGACACATTTTCAATACACAACTGAAGATACACAGGCAGTCCATGACTCGTAGCATATATTATGTGATGTGTGGTACACAGTAATACGACTCATGATACTCAACTCGCAATTACATACTTGTAGCTCACCATTTATGATGATCCATCTCGTGGTACACAATAATTGCTGGACTTGTGGTAGCAATTACTATATTGCTAGTAGCAAATAATAATTACCTTACTCGTGGTGTCAAGTAATGTTATGACTCTTGATCCACATAATTATGCATATAGCTCAAGGCACACTATAACGAACACTCATTGTACACAATAATTACGACTGGTGGTAAAAAAGAGTTACATGACTAACTGAATAAAATACTCATATAATTGGTGGTCTACGATTTGCGACACGTTGCACTCTATGGAATAGAATCTTGACGCGCAACATTAGCATGTTTGTGGTGCATGCAAATATCGCCATTCTGAAGATGTCTTGATGGTTAGTAGCACCATTATTGTTACATTGTTTCTGTGTTCTAACAGTGTACGGTTTTTGCCATCAAAATATTCATCACCAGGTTATGGTCAATTTTGAGGCTAGATATTAAAACGTGATTGTTACCACGTGGGTCAGTTTATTGCATTAACTTATTTTCCTCTGTCATTGTTAATATGTATTTTAATAAAATTATAATTTTTTATAAACATTGTTATTAAAAGTAACAATATTGCGATATCTGTCGTGACCGAGTTTAGATGCTCAATGTTCGAATGTTTCATGAAAAAAAGTTGAAAAAAATTCGTTTCAACATAAAATCTTTTGACTATTTTGTTTATTTTTTGTATTGATTTAGTGATTCATTTAAAATCTCATCTACGAATATAATATACATATAACAATGCAAATACTGAAATTAGTACTGATAATGTCGACTCATGAGTTAGAAAATGAACTTATGGTTCTTTTTTGATGAAAATACTTAGTCTCTTTTTCATTTCCGTAGGCTATTGATTGCCAATTTCAATCACGTTAATATCAAATTTGGAGCTTAAATATAAATAACATTTCAAAGTTACAAATATTTTCCACTCGATAGTTAAAAGTGAATGCTTTGCCTTGTGCTGCAGCTGAAACTTTCGAAATCCGGTATGAAAGAAAAAATTTGTATGGATTTACTTTTTCACCTGTCATATTTCCGTAACTGCTCGAGCCAGCAAACATTACCACTGAAATTCATCTGTGCTCAAAATCCTTTGTGCAACAATTCTCTGGGACAATTTTGGTGGTATCTGCTGCTACGTTTGCGGTATGACAAGCTGACAGAGGTGAAGTACCGTGTCTTCATTTCAAATTCAATCGAGGCTTCACTCCAGTTCTAGTCTTTCAGTAGCAGCAATGGATATTTCTTGGAGTCCGCTACTGCGTGGGCACTAAACATGTCTGTCTTTGACAGTCTGTACTAGCTCTTATGTTTCGCTAAGCGACTCTCGACCGACATCCAATTTCTGATGAATCGATGACATTTCGGTAGTAAGGTACAAAACGTTTGAGATTTCTTGGCATTTAACAGTGCATAACAAGGTAGCGTCAAAAAACAGGCCGCTGAGAGCTATGCACCTGCCAACAGGTCCTTACCTCTCTCAAACAGATATTCTGCAGAACACTCAGTTCACACACACACAAGCCAATCAGAAAAAAGTAGAAAAATAGAGGTACAACTTTCGTATTTTTAATAATGGCTTTCTATAGGGTCCATACAGGCAATTACGCTCATAATTAGCTTAAGTACATGTATAAAGAATGTTTCGTACATTACTTGTCTCACTGTCATATGTTACCTGCGGTCATCTTCGAGTTCAGACTGCGGGCTGTGGAGCAGACAGTGGCAGCACTGAGGTCGGACTTGCCACCTGTTGTGTCGGACTTGCGTAGAGCTGTGGACACGTTCCGCCACAGCCTCGAGGTGACTCACGTTGCTTCCTTGCCTGGTAAGAAACCCAATATGCTCTAAAATAACTCGATCCGCTTTACACTATGAAGTCTGTTGGTACTTGAAATAATATGTTGGTACATGAAAATAAGCGCTGCTTTCTAATTAAGCTGTTCAAAGCATTTCAGAAATCGACTTAGCTTTGAAATGTCCCAATGAGACTTCGTTCAGGATTATCTCTCAAGTATCTTTATTGAATTTTGTTTAATAATGTTCAAACGTTTTCAGTAGTTTTTGTTTAATTTTTTCATGTAATCTTGGCATTTCGTAGCACTCGAGCTGCTTTTCACCTCCGAAACTGTTTTATGTTTCGAACTCCGTACAGTGAAATTAGATCCCAACAGCATTAAGAAAAAACAAATTCAAATAAAACTTAACCGTAAAAAGTGACAAAGCTTGATACCTATGAAAATGAATACGAAAATAACGAAATACGTAGCTAAAAGATAAATAAGAAAATAAATTGGTCTGCTGCTCCCGAGTATTTTTTATTATGCTTGGTCGTACTTATGCAGGACTTGACATTCCAATTATTATTGAAGTGCTTCTAATACGAAACAATATTATGAGATTTAAGTCATATATAGCGAAAATAATTTAAAATTCGTCAATGTTCTTGATTAATTTGACATTTCCGTTTTTCCTCAAGCATGCATTTATTTGAGGATCGTAAATTGGAATGAATACAAAAGTTTTCATTGCTTATGCTCTAGGTTTCTGAGTTGTGGATGTTCAAATAAACTTAGAGGATGAATACATCGCATATTTTGTGGGCGATGAAACGATCAGTTGTTGAATTTGATTTACAACCATCACGAACATATTTTTGTTCTGCCTTAGTTCTCTAGATGATCTATAACTGTCTTTTGTCAATTACATTACACTTTTCTGTACTTATCTGCCTCTTAGAAAAGAGTAACGTTTGGGGATACTAAATTGATGAGGAGTAATGAATTTTGGAAACTATGCCTTGGTATATTGATCTTATATAAAGTTAATTTCACCTCCACTACATCCAGGGTTGTGAGACAATGCTAAATATTTATTCTTTAGTGAAGAAGTCATATTAATTTCACCATAAAGTGATGAAACTTTTATCTGAACGATGAGAGAATTGAGCAAAAAATTTTATCAGCTTAGTTATACATGTATCGTGTATGCAAAATTTTGTTCTTATATCCTTTTTGACCATGTTGTTATAAAATAATTTTGCTGAGTAAAGTCCCCAGTTGTTTTTAGTTGATATAGAACACGCAACGAAATTATTCGCGCGTCCACAAATGTTCAATTCTTTTAATAATTTTTTTTAAATTTACGCTCGTACGATTCCAAACTCTTAACACGTCAGTACGGACGGGAAAAAAATTAAAACTCGCTGTCAGAACATCATTTCAATTTTTAAATCTAACAGAGCCATCGTTCAAAAAATGAATTAATAAAAATATTATTACCATAAAAAGCTTCCTTCTTAACGTATCGATTCTGGTACGAGCAATATTCCCAAACATACGTTAAATCTGTGAATGCATGGGGCTAGGAAAATAAAATTAGTTTTGCTGTGGATGTCGATGAGTGAAAGTCGATATGGCTAGAATTGAAAGTTCGAATGCATTACTGAGTTTCAAAAAGCCGTCAAGAATTAAAACATGTAGCCATTTAATATTGGAATAATATCCAGGCACAAACATGATAAATTTTATCGAAAATTATAAGAACCGTTTGATGTAAGTTGTCATGAGGAAACGTCATGTTGTTGACTATTAATATCGTCATTCTAAACTCATGCTCTAGCTATACGAATATTTTTGGTAATTCATTTTTTGGATGATATTCATGCTACATTTGTTAAAATAAATCTGATGTTCTGAAAACTGCATTTAAGTTTGTTTTCATGATCATACGTAATTAAATTTAGAGAGCTTGGAATCATTGGAGTATTGAATCCTAAATAAATGATTAAAAGTTTTGAAGATTGGTGGGTAGGCGAACAATTTCGTAGCTAATTGTATGTATATGTATATATATATATATATATATATATATATATATATATATATATATATATATATATATATACGTACATGAAGCTTAGAGGATGACTTGGCACTTCATTATGAATTTTGTTTTACATATTACGCCTTAATAACACTCATGGTGCATATGCTACACGTTGGTATGTGTTTTTTCTTTCTATTTCTATTTTTATGAAGAATGCATACAACTGCATTCACAAATCTGAGCTCATAACAAGTTGAGGGGCTGCCTGTTCTTTAATTAAATTGAGAACCAGTAGGATCTGACGATGCATTTATGACCAATATTTCTTTGTTTTGCAGAGAACGTATTATGTTAAATTGAACTTAAGATCGCTCATTTACACGCAGTGATGTCTCTGCCAGAGGTGTGCGGCGGAGAAAGCATTCCGTGTCCGCGCTCGTACCGTGCGAGCTCTCATCCGTACTGGGAACGCGTACATTATCGCCGCAAGCTCGACGAAGACGTCACTCACGTGTTTGCTCGCTTCAGGGAGATATGGTGAGGCATGACATTCTCTAAATGCTTAGGAAATTATGCACGCGAGTTTAACGTTGTTACCACACGAGTTTCAGAAATGAGCTTATATGTTGGAAGTAATTAGTTGATTAATTACGAGATACTTCTTTGCTTATATGGCAGTTACATCGTGATAAATTAATTAGGTATAGAATTAGTGTGAAAATTCGATAAAAAGTGATGACCTTGCAGGGAAATGAATTCACTGCCAACTTTTGAAATGACATTTAAGAGATAACGTGATAGCAATCTCATTTACTTTCAATATACTGTACGTGATGAGTAGCGTTTCAAATTGACATTCTTTTTCGAAGTGGTCATTAGACTAACCAAAGTTATTCATGTGACATAGTAGGAAATCATGATGGTTTATTTCTGTCTTGATTAGCATTAAGAATCAATATCTCATCTTTATTCTCAATATTTTAAAAATAACATTGTTTTCCCAAATGTCTTTATCAACTGGTTCGAGTCTGAAACCTCCTACTTACCTCCTTAGCCAGGTTATGTCCTACTCTTAAATTAAGACTCACTCTTGGAACCCTAGATTATGACGTGCGAGTCTATTGGAAAAGGATTGTTTGGATTTAACATCGGTTAAACTTTAGGGATTCTGTGGTGGAAGAGGAGACGGCTCAATGCCTACGCCTGCCAACCTTCAACAACTGGGCATGGGAAGACTGGGAGGTGATTCTACTGCTCCAACACATGTCAGTATATTGACTTTGTTGTATCTCAATAGAATTTCCTCCTGCAAAAGTTTTTCAACTCAATATAATTTAGAATATTTATATGAAAAGAAATTCAAGACTAGACACATCCTTAGTGCTTCAAACAAACAGTTCTTCAAAAATTGTACTTGAAGCAGTATCTGCAAATGAAAATTACATAGTTTGGAACAATTATTGTTAAGCGCAATATCATGTCAGCAGATATTTTCTAACTTAATTATTTTTTCAATGTTGGTGAAACAGAACAGTCTTCATGTTCATTATAAAAGACTTAGTAGCGTGACACTGAGAACTTTGATTGATAAAAATTCATGTACGATTGCATTTGCTCTCAAGAAGTGCTCTGACTGTGACACTGTTGCCTGTAAGTTGGTTGCTCAAACTCATTTCCCTTGACAAACATTTTTCTTTTCTAGCTTGTGTACAGGCCCCAAATCTGTAAATTAGTGTAGCGAATTCTTTTACAAATTTATACTTCTTTGTGTTGCTGTTCTACTGTGTTTGAGCATATCCACACACATGAAACACCTTTATCTTCCTGTGAATGTCATTCCTACAATATATCCAAAAAATTAAAAAAACAACCAATTTGTGTCTGTACATGATATTGAAATTGAAGATTTTTTAGGCAGTAATGAATAATAACGCTAATATACCGAGTTGTTACATTTTATATTATATTAGTACATACACTTGCCACTACAAACAACAAACTAACGCCACACAAGATCAGCAAGCCGCGTGAGGGTTCTACACACACTGCTTACCTCGAGTCCATGTTCACATTGAAGCACATTTTACAGTTTTCTGAAACATATAGAAATTTATATGCATTATGGAGGGAGATTGGAGTTTTTTATCAGGACTGTTTATTGCATTTTTCTCGTGACAGCGTGTACGAGTCTCAATGAAGTATTTTTTTTAAGAGCTCTAATGTTATGTTCAACATTCATACAGGTACCAAGATCTTGGACTCTTAGAGAAGTTCGATATTGATATAGACGTTTTACGAAATTTTTTGTCGCTGGTTTACCTTCATTACAACCAAGTTCCGTTCCACAACTTCCAGCACGCGTTTTGCGTAACACAAATGGTGAGTAGAAACTATTGTTATCCCAATTTATGTAATACTATTAAAACTTAATGTACAGTCGCTTCCTGAGATACTTAGCGTCTGTTTTTTTTGTTACGTACATAATATTTGCCGTAACTCATAAACAATTATTTTTTGACCATTTTTTAACTGTTTTCTGGTTATTGTTCTCAAATCCCCATTGGTAATGTTGTTATCCTCATATGCTAATTCCAAGCAATATTGACGTAAATAATTAAAGTTAGGAAAATATTTTGAAGTTGATTCGAAATTCGTAGTTTAATTTTTTCATGCAAAATTTATATTTTATGTATTGCATCAAGATACAATATCGAACCTAAAAGTTTCAGTCGGTAAAGAATACGTTTCCACAAAATATTATCAATTTTTTTAGCACATTTGGAGATTTGTAAGCTTTCTGAGTGCGGCAAAAGTTATTTCAGTAGTTAAGAGGAATTAAAATCTTAAATTTAAACATCGCCATCTTGTGTACATTTTTCGCCTTTTACGTTCGTTTTGCCCCTGCTATATTAACATAGGGCACTTTTCCGAGATTACGTATAAATAAGCGTCATTATTACCACGTTCATAGAAATCTTGAATGAAATACATATAGTGCATTTTGGATATAAGCACCAATTAATGGTATTACAAAGTAATGAATCTCCATCTGCGCGTATTTCTCTCGAGATGTACGGGCTCATCTGCAAGTGTGGGCTACAGGAGCGGCTGGGTGACCTGGACGTCATGATTCTCCTCACTTCTTGCATCTGCCACGATCTCGACCACCCAGGTTTCAATAACATATACCAGGTAATGCTGCTTTTAATAATTCCCTGCTAATTAGGCCCGATAGCATAACTGATGTTCTAATGGCGGAGAAAGATTCCTTCAACAAACATATTTTCTATGTCGCGTCGGGTATTATTAACGGCCCGAAAAAGACTGTGTTGTTTGTGATTCATTCATAATTCTTAAAAAAATAAATAAAAATCGTGTATTGCATTATGTTTAATTCGAAGAATATGTTACATTAGTTATTCATTCGGTCTCTGTTCATTTCTTAAGTTATCAAACTTCTCTAAATTACTTATCAATAATACATATGTATATCAAATTGGCTTGGTATTTGTACTAAAGAACACAATACATTCATTGAAATTCTAGTGTTAAAATATAATTCAAAATCATCGAAGCAAGTAAATGAGCTCAAAAAGAATAAAATGTATCTATACACACGTTTAGCAGTGCAATTAGGGTATCTAGCATAGTTCTCCTATGCTAGATACCCTTACATCATCGGTGAAAACATGCATTAATTTTTACCCACTCAGCTCATGTCTCTAAATTCAATTATTTTCTAAACTGAAAATCTTACTATAAATAATTGTCAACTAAATATTCCTCAAAATTCAATTTCGCGTGAAAATCATACAGATTCATTACTTTTACATAGTTCATTGATTACAATTTTTAGGGAACATTTTGATTCGTCGTTACTGAATTTTTGCATGAAGTTGTTTTTGCTTCGACGAGTTCGATGCTCTGTCCGTTGGGCTATGTTTCCATTCAAGATTGCTTGACGCAAAAGAGGCTGAGGAATTACGAGTACATTTCACTAACCTTTCATCTACCTAATCTGTAAATACTGTTTTACAGACACAAGTACATATTTAATACTGTGCTCAAAAGTAATGTTTCAATTTTTGGAAACGCATTCTTTATTTTTTCTTGCTTAAAAATTTTTTCCATACTGCTTTCAAATTAATTCGGCTAATACATTTCATCCATGTGTTTTGCAGCATGCCTTTCTTCCTGTAATCCAATTTTTAAACTTCAGCATTATCAGACAGCTACTTTGATTTTGATTCATATATTTTTTATCAAAGCCAATTAATTTTTAACTGACGTGCTCAACCCGACCATAAACAGTAATGAATTAAAATTCTCACACTAACGCATCAAACCAAACATTACCTACATCACAACACAAAATTTTATCTCATATATAAGTTTTTCATACTTCATAAATAGCTTGCTCTTACACCACAATCTATAATTTTGCATATAAACTACTAAATCATGAAAGACGATTTACTCTTCCAATCATATTCTTGAGTGGGCCCTCAAGTGCGAGTGTATTTGTTGTAAAGACTGTCTACCAGATATTGAGCTCGCTCACCTTCGAAAGCATATCACATTATGAAAAAATTGTCCATAACGGCAAACAGTTAAGCTATAACAGAAAACATCCCATTCTTGAATGGTATGTGAAACATTGTCATAGGACTCTGCATCATTTATTTTGGAAGCTTTGAGTTGGACATAGACGGGCTGCGCCGCAGCTCTCTGCCAATATCCTGGTTGTGCCGCAGATCAACGCCCGTACGGAGCTGGCCTTGCGTTACAACGATATCTCGCCCCTCGAGAACCATCACTGCTCCATCGCTTTTCAGATTCTGGAGCGGCACCAATGCAACATTTTCAGGTAACGGTTGTGAGAGACGTGTCATGAACAGAACCTGCAGGTAAAAACCATATGGACTCCTGCTTGGTCGTGGTAGTTATTTAGATATTAACAGAACGCATATGGGGCAATCAATTACGTCCTTGCACGGAATATCTTCTGGCATCCTTTTGTCAACGGATGTATTTTCGAGCTCTGTTAAGACTATATCTTTGAATAGTGTCATGCTTAGATTTTTCTTGGTTCAACTTAGATTTGTGGGAATACTATTTGAAGAATACGAGTTATTTACGAATGATCATCGTTAATTTACAAAAATAAAGAAATTTTCCCGGATCAACAATTAAAAAAAATTTCTACTGCTATTTTCATCAATATTTATACTAAAATTTATAGAGCTAATAAACTCACACTAGTTACGGAATTTAAAGAATATTTGCATTGAAATAATTGATGTTATATGCATAGGTGCGCATACTCGTAGAATGACTTGTGTGTAACAAACTCTGAAGTGCATCGAGCACGATTAGTGTTAGAAGGAAGATAACATCTCTTACGAGACTGTAAATGTAATTTGGATACTTATTATTCATTTTAATTAGACACAGAAGATGCATGATAACAGAGAATAAAGTAACCGTTTTTGTAGTAGGTGTAAAAAGTAGTTTAAAGTTACAATAGCATTAATTAGACTAAAAACTCACATGTTGAGGTAGAAATTTAGAAGCAATAATTAAACAATAATCGAAAGGTGGAAATTTGAACACGAGCTAGCACTCTAACAATTTAAAAAACACTATCCTAAAGATAGCTATCATCTATTCTCTTGAGTAAATACTTTCCCAAAACCGACTGTCAACAATTTAGTATTTTCCCGTACATGAATTATGAACTGAAACAAGGGAAATTTCTGATGACTAAATTACATCCAATTTGTCTGTCAGGAACGTCTCTCCCGAGGAGTATCGGCGGATTCGCGAAGGGGTGATACGCTGCATTCTAGCGACAGACATGGCCCGTCATAATGAAATCTTGCGAGATTTTCAGGAAGTCAACAGAAACTTCGACTTCTCGAACAGAGCCCACGTTAACTTGGTAAGAGCAAAATGAAATAACTTTATTGCAGCTTACTGAGGTAGAAATGGATAGCGACATATTCACGTTTTCCTGGACTGATTACTCATTTCACTGGTTGAATCTGAGAAACATATGGATGTTTTTATTAACATTTACAAGGCAGTGTATATGAATATCAATTTTATACAAATGTATATTATTCTATTCCACCTAGCAATTATTTGTGTTTTGGAATTATTTTAGCACAAAATGCTGCAAAAGTTAATGAATCATCACGGCAAGTTACCGTTGCGATTTGCCAGTTTATAGAGGAAACAATTCGGGTATCTATATCCACTGTACTTCATTCATATTTATGCGTGGGGCTAGTTTGTATAAAGTAACTGTAGTGCCTTCAACTTTGGTGCTTGGAAAAACTAACTTTTATGAGACAGAGCCACACATTTTATGAAGATGTAGTGATCTCAATCACTCTTCAGTCCCAACCCTCTGACTTTTCTTAACTTTGAGCTGACAGTAAATATCTTTCTTCCACACTCGGAACGTAATATCTTTTTATCTCGTCTTACTCGGAGTGAGTGTCTGAGGGGTTAGGGACCTTCGAGGAACCCAACAGAACAAATGACACAGGGAAAAGTTTCGACACATATATTAAGAAGCACCAAAGTAAAGTAAATCGGTCTCATGACAGTATGAGATTTCTGTAATATCGCTGCTACTAGCGTGTGAGTCATCTATATATACAGGGTGGTCCATAAGTAAGGTACTTTTTTAAAACTATTATAGCTATAAAACTCCAAATGGTAAAGAGATTTGATTAATTCAAAATGAATGAGGAGATTTCAAAGTTTTCCACCAGCGTATCAAGTCTACCGACAATCACAACATACTGCCCAAAAAAATTCATAAAATCTACCCCTCAAAATGAACCGCTACGCAATGAAACAACGAGCAAAAATAGTGGAACTTTACTTCCGATGTCATTGTTCGGTTACTGCAGTTCAGAGGAATCACAGGAATATTGATGGTATTGAAAGAAGTCCTTCGAAGAAGTGCATAAAAAACCTGCTATTGAAATTTTGAGAAACTGGGACAACAGCAGACAGACACCGTTGTGGCAGACCACGGACCATACGAACTGGTGCTTCAATTCAGCTTGTTGCAACGAGTGTTGCTGATCGGCCCAAAACGTCAACTAGGAAACGTTCAATTCAACTGAGAATGCCACGTACCTCACTGCAACGTATTTTGGTAAAAGATCTAAAGTATCATCTATATAAAATTTAATTAACTCAAGAACGATTTTATCACGTCTTCGAGGATCATTGGACCATATTTTTTTGAAGATGCTAATGGAGATGCAATTTGTGTTAATAGAAACCTGTATAGGCAGATGATTCAAGATTATTTAATACCTGAAATTGGAGATTATAACAGAGAGATTACTTTTTCCAACACGATGGAGCTACAGTGCACACAGCAAAAGAAACAATGCAAATGTTAAAAGCAATTTTTCCAACCAGAATAATTTCTCGTTTTGGGGATATACCGTGGCCGCCTCGATCTCCGGATCTAAGTGCTCCTGATTTCTTTCTCTGTGGATATTTAAAGGAAAATATTTGCATTGAAATGTTAGATACTTCACAGCAATTGAAACTAAACATCATTCAAGAGATCAACAACATTTCACCAGAGACATTAAGGAAAGTAATGAACCTCACCGTTGAAAGAGCACGTCATTGTTTGACTAATAATGAAGGTCATTCAAAAGAGATTGTATTCCATAATCAAACGTATTTTATTGTTTAATTCATAAATGTATATTAAACTTTGAAATTTCTTCTTTCATTCTGAATTAACTAGATCTCTTTACCATTTTCAGTTGTAAGTTAAAATCACTATAATAATAAGAGCCTCGTCCGTCCGTCCGTGTGACCCCTTCTCGAGTCCGTATCGTGGATACCGAGTTTGGCGGTATATTGCGGCTCAAAAATACTGTATTCTAAGTGTTTATTACTGTCACAAGAAAAATAAGTTACCTTTGAAATAAAATTAAGCATGGAAACTCCACTGGAACGAAAAAAATGACTGAAGCGAGAGCGAAAAAGAAGAGCGAGAGAAAAATTATCTCAAGAAAGATTTATAAATTTTTTTGCCATCATTTTTGTTGGCGCGTGTACACTGCTGCGAAAAATTGAGACACACCGAAATGCATGCTAGGATAATAACCGTGAGTGGACGCTCTCTTTTAATTGATAATGCGAAAAGAAATGTTTTAAATTAGTTTGACCAGTAACCTGGCTACCACTTAGCATAAGGCCAAAGATTTTGGAAATTGAGTTATTGTTTTTGGAATTGTGATTTTCTTGAAAAGCTTCAAAAAGATAATAGAGGATATTTCAGAATAAAATTCGGGCAAAAAAGGCCAACATGGAATGTGTCCAAACGTAAGAGAGAAGCAGCAAGACTTCGACAGCAAGAAAGACGTT
>VCRD01000821.1:64944-101358 GCA_006783055.1 Trinorchestia longiramus | reverse complement strand
TACCGGCGGATTCGCGAAGGGGTGATACGCTGCATTCTAGCGACAGACATGGCCCGTCATAATGAAATATTGCGAGATTTTCAGGAAGTCAACAGAAACTTCGACTTCTCGAACAGAGCCCACGTTAACTTGGTAAGAGCAAAATGAAATAACTTTATTGCAGCTTACTGAGGTAGAAATGGATATCGACATATTCACGTTCTCCTGGACTGATTACTCATTTCACTGGTTGAATCTGAGAAACATATGGATGTTTTTATTAACATTTACAAGACAGTGTATCTGAATATCAAATTTATACAAATGTATATTATTCTATTCCACCTAGCAATTATTTGTGTTTTGGAATTATTTTAGCACGAAATGCTGCAAAAGTTACTGAATCATCACGTCAAGTTACCGTTGCGATTTGACAGTTTATAGACAAAACAATTCGGGTATCTATATCCACTGTACTTCATTCATATTTATGCATGGGGCTAGTTTGTATACAGTAACTGTAGTGCCTTCAACTTTGGTGCCTGGAAAAACTAACTTTTATGAGACAGAGCCACACATTTTATGAAGATGTAGTGATCTCAATCACTTTCAGTCCCAACCCTCTGACTTTTCTTAACTTTGAGCTGACAGTAAATATCTTTCTTCCACACTCGGAACGTAATATCTTTTTATCTCGTCTTACTCGGAGTGAGTGTCTGAGGGGTTTGGGACCTTCGAGGAACCCAACAGGACAAATGACACAGGGAAAAGTTTCGACACATACATATATTAAGAAGCACCAAAGTAAAGTAAATCGGTCTCATGACAGTATGAGACTTCTGTAATATCGCTGCTACTAGCGTGTGAGTCATCTATATATATGTGCAGGGTGGTCCATAAGTAAGGTACTTTTTTAAAACTATTATAGCTATAAAACTCCAAATGGTAAAGAGATTTGATTAATTCAAAATGAATGAGGAGATTTCAAAGTTTTCTACCAGCGTATCAAGTCTACCGACAATCACAACATATTGCCCAAAACAATTCATAAAATCTACCTCTCAAAATGAATCGCTACGCAATGAAACAACGAGCAAAAATAGTGGAACTTTACTTCCGATGTAATTGTTCGGTTACTGCAGTTCAGAGGAATTACAGGAATATTGATGGTATTGAAAGAAGTCCTTCGAAGAAGTGCATAAAAAACTGCTATTGAAATTTAGAGAAACTGGGACAACAGCAGACAGACAACGTTGTGGCAGGCCACGGATCATACAAACTGGTGCTTCAATTCAGCTTGTTGCAACGAGTGTTGCTGATCGGCCCAAAACGTCAACTAGGAAACGTTCATTTCAACTGAGAATGCCACGTACCTCACTGCAACGTATTTTGGTAAAAGATCAAAAGTATCATCTATATAAAATTCAATTAACTCATGAACGATTTTATCACGTCTTCGAGGATCATTGGACCATATTTTTTTGAAGATGCTAATGGAGATGCAATTTGTGTTAATAGAAACCTGTATAGGCAGATGACTCAAAAATATTTAATACCTGAAATTGGAGATTATAACAGAGAGATTACCTTTTTCCAACAGGATGGAGCTACAGCGCACACAGCAAAAGAAACAATGCAAATGTTAAAAGCAATTTTTCCAATCAGAATAATTTCTCGTTTTTGTGATATACCGTAGCCGCCTCGATCTCCGGATCTAAGTGCTCCTGATTTCTTTCTCTGGGGATACTTAAAGGAAAATATTTGCATTGAAATGTTAAATATTTCGCAGCAATTGAAACTAAACATAATTCAGGAGATCAACAACATTTCACCAGAGACATTAAGGAAAGTAATGAACATCACCGTTGAAAGAGCACGTCATTGTTTGACTAATAATGAAGGTCATTCAAAAGAGATTGTATTACATAATTAAACGTATTTTATTGTTTAATTCATAAATGTATATTAAACTTTGAAATTTTTTCTTTCATTCTGAATTAACCAAATCTCTTTACCATTTACAGTTGTAAGTTATAATCATTATAATAATAAGAGCCGCGTCCGTCCGTCCGTGTGACCCCTTCTCGAGTCCGTATCGTGGATACCGAGTTTGGCGGTATATTGCGGCTCAAAAATACTGTATTCTAAGTGTTTATTACTGTCACAAGAAAAATAAGTTACCTTTGAAATAAGCTTAGGCATGGAAACTCCACTCGAACGAAAAAAACGACTGAAGCGAGAGCGAAAAAGAAGAGCGAGAGAAAGATTATCTCAAGAAAGATTTATAAATATTTGTTGCCATCATTTTTGTTGGCACGTGTACACTGCTGCGAAAAATTGAGACACACCGAAATGCATGCTAGGATAATAACCGTGAGTGGACGCTCTCTTTTAATTGATAATGCGAAAAGAAATGTTTTAAATTAGTTTGACCAGTAACCTGGCTACCACTTGGCATAAGGCCAAAGATTTTGGAAATTGAGTTATTGTTTTCGGAATTGTGATTTTCTTGAAAAGCTTCAAAGAGATAATAGAGGATATTTCAGAAAATAATTCCGGCAAAAAAGGCCAACATGGATTGAAACGTGTCCAACCGTAAGAGAGAAGCAGCAAGACTTCGACAGCAAGAAAGACGTTGTTCGTCCGATAGAAAACTGATTCTCTTCCCAAGCCCAAAACTGATTCCTTTGGGAAAAAATTATTCACGGGCATTGCACTAGTAATTTTAAAAAGGTACCTTATTCATGGGCCACCCTGTATAATTGACTATGTATTTTCATCTCTATCTCTTTCTGTATCTGTGTGTGTTCGTCCCATTACTTCCTATCTATTACTGAAGAAAATTTAGTGAGCTGAAATCAGAACAGGTATGCATGTATTACAAGCATTGTATTGTGGGTACCAAAAACGCCGGCTCACTATAAAATACTCAATTTTTTCTGATCTTAGCTTTTTTCTCTTACACGGCCATGTTATCAGGAAATGAAATAGAAAATGGAACTTTTGTATACATTCATGAAAAATATTCAGATTCTGATAAAGACCAGAACCGCCATGCCTACACACGACGACTATATCTGGGTCATGTTATTCGTGGATAAGACACACAATGAAAATTCTGCATATATAAATAAAAAATATTCCTTTAAAGCACAATAATTCGTCGCAAATATTTAATGCATTCATCTTGATAATAATTTCAGATAATATAAACCGTGGAACTTCCATGGGAAATGTCTAGGGGCGTAATAATGGGCTTGGTAGGGAATGCGTGGGTGGGCACTCTGCTTCTTAAGAGTCTCGGTCCAATGCGTCTCGGCAAAGAGTGCAGTGAGGAATCTTAAGTCGAGGCCGATGTTGACTTGGAGAAGCCAATGAGAAGTCTTGGTGAACATGTTGACTCTGTGAGCTCTTGGTAGAGAATGATTTTGAGGTGGTGGTGGTAGTAGGTGGTCGGTTTGTAACAGCGTAATTCTTGTTGACGTTGTCACGCATATCTAAGAAAAGGGTTGATGCTTTGCGTGAGTTAATAGGGGGCCAAATTTATGCACTCGTACGTACAGATTCTTGGGAAACAGAATTAAAATTTTATTTTAATACAGGTTATTTCTCAGTCATGAAAATTCGCTGGAAGGCATCTAAACTTCATATATTTTGATTTTGTTATTGAATTTTTGACTGATTAGTGCAGAGGCCATGATTTACTTGCAGCTCTTCATGATCCTCATCAAAGTGGCTGACATCAGCAACGAAGCTCGGCCACTGGACATAGCAGAACCCTGGTTGGAATGTCTCATGCAGGTCAGTGTGAAGTTGCAGTTGCTGTAGACCTCAGTCCTGTTGTTGCCTGCATGTATTTGTGCGACAGGAATGCTGTAATAATTGTACTGATCTGACTATTAACTAACGTATCGGATGAGAGTGTACTGAGAACACTTGTACAGAGTATTGCGCTTTAACTGAATATTTCATGGAGGAGTGTGAAAAAGGAGTATACGACGTCCAGAGGTCAAAGTAAAGATCCTGTGGAGAGGGCCTGATGCAGATCAGGAAGACGTTGTTAGTTGTTTTTCTTTCCTCGTGTATTTATCACATGACCTCTAAGTACGCACAGAGATGCAAGTTCGACTCATTTTCCCTCTCTACAACAAATTTCAACAGTTCCATTGTTTCTCCTAGATGTATATCTTATCTTATGGGGATTATTCGATTGTTTAAACGACAAATTTTGATAATTTTCTTTATTGAAATTATGGACTGTGTTACAATGAGATCATTCAAAATTTAATACGAAATATCAACCTTCTTGTTACTATAACTCACCGGTATCATGATCGCATTCGGGAAAGGCTTCTCCAACACTGCTGATAAATTATGTGTCGAGAATGAATAATTAACAAGAGACCACTCATAATTGAAATGTGTTTCCAAATTTGGATTACTTAAAATTGTTTAATATTGAAGTATTCAGTTCACAAACCCAATACAATTTACCCAATGAAATCATTTTTTTCTGAAAAATTCTGCTTTCCAGACATTAATTGCTCTGAAATTTTTTGTAGCATATTCCTTTTGATTTTTTTGTATCTTTGGTTTTCATCTACAAATTTTACTGATAATAAGTTATTTTGCTCCAGAAACACTATAAAGGCCTAAAGCCTCTCGAAATTGCATAAGCAGTCAGCTATTTTTTAACAGAGCTAAGTGTAGTAAACATGCATAACAAAGGACGTAATTAGAAACTGTGCCATGGAAATCAGTTGTTTCGTTGGATCTAATGTTTGTTGTAGTTGGGTCTCAACTGAGCTGACGAAGTTCCAATTTGTAACGAGCAAAGCTCTGTTGAAAGAACATTGAGGTGCTAACGATTAGAGAGAGGGAGAGAGAAATGACATTCAATCGTTAAGTAATAACTTGTGTATAGTTAGATTGACGATAATTGCTACCACTCAGTATTGAAGAACGAAAGTTGTGATAGTTTTTATTTAACAAAATATTTCGGCCATGAATCACTTGAAGTACTGAAACGTTAAGGAGCAAAAAACGTCGTTGAAAAATGTTTTGCTAATTTACCGATACAATTGCAATATCAAGCGAAAAATTTCGTTCATGTTCCATCCCCGTTTTTAGTCCAATTATTCGAACTTCTAAGTGCTCGTAAGTTTTGGTATCTTTCGCGGAGATCTAATTTCGCACAAGTTTTGTGGGGCCGTGTTTGCTATGAGATGTCGAGTATGTGCCTGGTAAATATTGTCCAACACTCTCCGAGCATCGTTGCAATTATGTACCTTCAAGACCCGACAATAATAGTCCTAGCCGCGGAGGGAAGTCTTTTAATACATTTTTTATGGTTTCAACGACTGCCACATTTTCTTTTTAACCTGTGATGAGAAATGGCTCATATAAGAGAGGCAGTGGAATGCTTTGCCTCTGATAAATTTTGGGTCTAAGTGAGTTGCATAGTGTGTAGTGGAACTTCTGTAACTTCATTATCAATAAAAAGAACAATTTTAAGAGTATATAGAATTCTGTGCTATACTTTTGATGTATTTGACACCCAGATCAATATTATTTCGTATATAAATGTATATCCTTTTCTGGCATATTACACTATTGCACATTAGTGTTTTCAATTTTTTGTACCTGCATTGTATTGTAGGCAGTGTCTGTCTGCTGTTTTCCCACTTTTTGAACTGGCGACTAAAAGAACTGTAGTACAATCTTAACTTACAAAATCAGCATGCTCACGGAAAGTAAATCCCATATAGCGACGTAAAATTGCATGCTCGAGTAATGTGCACATATTAAGTCAGTGAGAAACATGGCCTTCAAGTAGAATTTCTATCATTGACAAATTTTTCAGGATGCTTAAGACAATACATGAAAGTAAACCTGTGGGTACGACAAACGTTTGTTTTTTCATGAATAAATACAAAAACAAACTGTGCAGTTGCAAGAAGATTTTCAGCAAGTTTAAATTGATGGCGCAAAACTTTGGGTATATTGATGCGATATTTTTTAGAGTAGATTTTACAAAAAACAGCACCGATTTAATAGCATTTGGCTTGTTATCGGGCTGTACGAGTATTGGAAACATTTCTCGTTGGGCTTACGTAAAGCATGATGCTAGTTGCCTATGAGGAACTTGACAAAAAATGTCAACATTGGCTCACAAGATGAGGACATTCGATTTTTCAGTGCCGACATTCTATAATATATCAAGAAACAACAGCGTCACTATTAGGTTAGCAAACTTTCTAGAATTATAGGATCTTTCAAGAAGTTGTCAGTCGATTACACAGAAGACAATCTTTCTTTTTGTGATTGGTTTTAGTAAATGTAAAACATTAATTCCCATTCGTTGAGCTAGTCAGTTGCACCTAAAATTGCAATGATTTTAAGCACACGAGTCTGTTTGCTTGCTATTTAGTACTTCTTCCTGCATATTTCCTGGAGTTTTTCTTCCTATGTGGAATTCTTAAATAGAGTGAAGTGTAATGTTCTAGCAGAATATTTTCCTTAATCAATTCGTCTCACACGGTTCCTGGAGTAAAAAGTACTTCATCAAAGTGATGCACTGAAAAACCTTCTGACGCGAATTTTTTTTTTTAATTTTCATTGGGCTCATTGTAAATCAGTGCTATTGTAACAAATTTTTCTAAATTCTTTACAATTATTCATGACGACGCTAGGTAATTTCTCTTATACTAAGGTCATTGAATTTCCAGGTATCAAATAAATTTTAGTATTAAAGTTGGTAAAATTCTGTATCTTTTATAAAAGTGTGAAAAGACCCGATTCAGGTGTGCTGATTCTCTGACCTGATTTTGTTTAGTTTGAACAAGAATGTATTCAAAAACATCAATACTGACGCACCCGTGAATTTCAACGGGAAGCTCCAAATTAATCATTTTTTTCTGGTTAAAATTTTCAGAAATATTGACCACAAGGCTAAAATGAGTTAGAAATTATATAACTGTTTTACAGACCACAATCAAAAATCATTTACAATGTCCCCTAACCAGTTTAAATGGAAAAATTTAAAGACGAATAACTCAATCTATACATTTTGCACACTGTACGTTTTCAGGTGAACCACCTAACATCCAATTCATGGATGCAAATAAACTTCATTTTGTGTTATTCTCCGCTAGGAGTTTTTCAACCAGTCAGACTTGGAGAAATTGGAAGGCTTGCCAGTGTCTCCCTTCATGGACCGCGAGAAGGTGACAAAGCCTACGTCACAGTGCGCCTTCATTGGCTTCGTGCTGCTTCCGCTCTTTGAGGCGCTGGGTGAAGTGCTGCCCGAGCTGGAGGTGAGACATCACGCATCATTTCCAGTGTGTTTTTGTTGGAATCTTATCAGTTAATAATACAGTACGCACCATACGCATACTTCCAACTATTCATAAAACGCTCTGACACTTTAAGAAATGCAATTTTTTGAAGATTGTATTTATGCTTTGCAAAGACAATTTTTGCAAATCATGTGTGCACCTACGTCAAGCTACTCTAGGGGCGATCACATTTCGGAAAATAACATGCATAGAAATGGGAAAACATGTGTATACAGGAGTGAGTTCTGCTGGTTAGAAAGGTAGTCTTTTTTTGTGAATGGTGTTTCAAAAGTCAGTGTAGACTACCATTGTAACTAACAGGTATGTTTCAGTATAAAATACAGGCGTAAAATATGAATGAAAAATATAAATAATATAGAAAGTAACCCTTCCCAGCATCAATACCGACTTGAATATTTCATATCTTTTTAAAACACCGTTATCACTTGCTTGCATGCTCAAAATAAGCACATTACACAGCACCTTTCCAAACCCCCTGTATACAGGTAACTTCTTCGTAGAGAGGAAAATGGTCCTAGCGCTATTACTTGCTTTCTCTGACCTCTTCGAGGAATGGTGAAGTTTCTATAAAATCTTATGGATGGCAACTGAAGACTTTATTAACAAGTCGAAATACGAACCCGAGATTTCTGATCTCTCTGAGTAATAACCATAGCGTCTTACTACTGGGAATTACTCGAATATTACCTCATTACACTAGAATGGTTTTTAAATTATATGCTGGGTAATACTTAAAAGAATCACAAACAGTCTTCAACAGAGGGAAATATGTTTTCGATGATAAATATTAGTGGTAGTATTTTATAGAATTATCCGACAAAGACTTTTAGTTTTAAGGTCGATACTTGAGGTAAACAATGATTTTAACCGGGTTAATAGCCCCAGCCTATACTTAAGATACTTAATTACTCTCAGAAATAAACCAAAATTATATAGTTTAAGTACTATACCTAAAAGAGTTGAAATCAGGGCCGACTATATTAATAACACACGTGACTCGCTTGTCTGCGAGTATATTTTCTGGAAAAATAGTGTCATTTACCTGCCATAATATTTTGCATTTTAGAAACTCTAAGTACAATTAAGACTCGAGGAGCTCGATCATACATCGTTTTCGACAAGTAGAGGAAGTAAAATATACGACAAGTAGAGGAAGTGTTTTATTCGACCCAAATCTACTTTCGCACTTTCCTGAGCCGTAGATTTCAAAGCTAGGAAAATACGTATAGAGAACAGAAAACATTTAAGCCGCCAACAACTGGATGGTATTCATGATTTTTTTATTTTTTAGCTCTAAACTATTCTGATAAGTGTAGTAAATATTCTGTGAAAAAAATACTGCAGACCGGCATAGAAGAGCTAGTTAATCGTAATTTTAAAATTGTGGCCACGAAACCAGGAAGCAATCAAATATCAATTCAAAGCGTTTCAAGATAAATATGATTTTGTGTTTTTTCCCATTTTTCAGGATTTGATCATCAAGCCTGTGCGTTACGCACTTGATCATTACAAGAGACTGAAAGACATGAATAAACGACCGTCTGAAGTTCGCATAGAGCAAATGACCCAATCACTGGTCGACGATGATGATGAAGTTGATGGTAAAATCCAAACTACATCCACGATAAACGAATCCCCAAAGCGCATAAACAGTGCACCTCCCAATGAAAGTCACCGTCTCTCACAGGATATTGTACTTCCCAACAACAACAAAGAAGATAAATTTATGAGCTTACGTTCTTCTGGAGCTTCATCGAAATCTTCGCTTCTGCAACGAAGCCTTGATGCATCTAGCACAATGGCAGATCCTAACGACTCTTCAGATCATCTCGATACCCCACTACCAGAAACTGAAGTGGAAGTAATGGAAAGAACTTCCAGGTTCAAAATATCTACCGAAGCTCCTTTAGCTTCATCTCAAAAAAGTAGCTTTGAACGGCGCCCGAGCTGGGACGATCGACTCAGTGCCGACGGAAAAAACAGTTATGATAGTACAGAGGACAGATCTCACAAAACTACCACACGAGTTGGAGCAGAGGGCCGTGGGAGAGACACTCTGGGAATGATTGGTCGCTTGTACAGCAAAGAAGTTGCCGACGATCATGATCATTGTCACCTGCTAATGAAAAATGCTAGTGCTAGTGAAATAAATAAGCTGGCCGCAAAAAGAGCCAGAACTAAAATAGTAACATGTAGCTTAGATGAAGAAAGCAATAATGGAGGTGACAGCGGGGACAACAGATTTTTTCCCTCATCTTTTTCTGAACAAGACGACTCATTAATGACAAGATTTACTAAACTTGCTGGTACAGGGAGAAAATCTTGTGTCGAAATATCGAGTGATGAGGACTCCCTTAAACATGCCTTACATTCTAGTAATGGAGTCAAGGCTCATCTAAAAAAAACAAGAAGCAAATCTGTAGCTGATCAACCAAACACAATCAGAACATATTCTTTAGCCAAAAGCAAGATTAACTTCAGGTTAACTAACCCACCGTGCACTGTTAACAAAGTGGATGAAGCTCAGTTAATTGGAACAGGGTCGAGACATCAGCAATTGGTGTCACTTTCAATAGGGAAACAAAGGAAAGAATCCCACAGTTCTTCAGTAGCTTATGTTGTAGGAAGCGCTTCACCTTCGGACAATTTCAGCCCATCAGGAAGCGTATCTGAAAGCACTAAAAAATCTTCGTCGGATAGACGAAAACTTAGTGTCTCTATGGATATCCTTCCTTCTGGTCACAATGACAAATTTAATCGTTCAGGGGAGCCTGCGGATCTAAACCCCTCGGCCTCATCGGAGGATAATCTCATCAAGTCCCAGTCACAGCCTACCAGTGCGGCCTCTTCTCCCAAAACTCCAAAGAAGAAAAATGAAGCAAGTCGTAATCTAATTTGGTCATTACTAAAAAAGTCTCCCACTGCCAAAGAAGAGCAAAACAAGCCTAGTCGGAACAGTTTATGATGTTTATTTTCGTGTGTGTCAAGCAGCAGGGCCAGCGACGATGAGATACCAAGAAGATCAACTCGCAATCGTGGTTGTACGCTAATTTAAGCCCCATTCTTAGTATAAAGTGGTGACTCATCGAGGATTACAAGTTTGCGTTGAAAGAGAAGTCTGTTCGCTCAGTGATGTATTTGCTTAATTTGTCAGTATTTCATGACCTAGCGAACCGACTTCTTCGAGCAATATCTTCGCTGACTGAGTTGCCCATACTGATTGCTGCGACTCACACGATGAGCTTTCCTTATCACCTACGAATGTAACTATATAGTAATTATTTAAAATATGAATGTTATAAAATCTATTTTGCTATCAAAGCTTTCTGAGGGGATTTATATTTTGTCCGGAGCCATGTATTTTTCAAAGAGTCATGCTCGTAATTGCCAGGTAGTTCGGATATCCACGTGTTGTTAGCAGCGTATTTACTGTTTGTACTTTGAGAGCAGATCTCTGACTGTACTAACGAGTTTTAATGCAAATCCAGTAGAACGCTCTAGCGTAAAATAAATTAATATCTATGTAGCAACGACTTGAACAAACCCAACAATGTTTCTCTATGACTGAATGAAGTGAGGGGTTTCACAAAGTACACTATTTGGTTAGTTTTGTTTGCAGCTTTTTATTTTTATCCTAAGCCCATTGAACGGGGTTTTTAAGTTCTTTATTCAACGTTTAGAAACGCAGGCGTAGTTTTTGTGTGTTTTTGATCATGCATTCTTCCCATGAGCACGAACGAAGGCTACGGAACAGTAACGTCTTTCCAGCCCAGCCCGATGCTCCTCTTGAAAGTAAGTTTGAATTCTGATCGAAAATCTATAAGTTACAATTTTAGTTTAGTTCCTATGCATTTGAAGGAGTAGCTGCCTCTGAGTTGAAATCATATTAGATTCATTTTTTTTCAAAGAACTGACACAACCAGGGACAATTATTTTTTTTTTAGTGAAGGTATTGAGCTCTTTCGATTTTCAATTCTGCAGAAAAAAATTTGATTGCTTTGTGAAAAAAATTTGTTTGTTTGTTAAAATGATTGACAAATGTTTGCTTGTCATCAAAAATAACAGCTAAACTATTAAAAAGTAGAATGCAGGAACACTCAAATTCTCATGCCAGGGATGAATAGGAAAGTTATTCCAAATTACCTGCTAATTACAAAGGATTTTTTTTAATCTTCAATTTTTATTGAAACATACTTGAAGCACTAACGTTCCTGCTCTCATGAAATGTCATAATTTGCATTTACAGCGTGTGTTTGACGTAATGATCGATGTTCCTAAACTCAGCACATACACATGCAATGCCCGCCGCACAGGTAAACGGTTTTATTCATTCAGGTTTTGGTAACGGTAATATTGACGAGTTTTGAGCAACTTAAAAGCTGTAGTATTTTTCAACTGGTAGGAACATTCCATGTCTATGGAAAAAGATCACTCCACTATGTATGATTTTGACAAATTTGAAAAATACAGAATATTGGCATTTAATTAAGGCTTCCTCGCGATGGCGTAAAATAATGAAATATGATTGTATTAAAGGTATATTTTAATTAATAGCAATACGTATCGATAGACATATCTAAACAATTTTCTATTATATTTCTCCATCAAATAACTACGCCCTCTATTAAGAAGCAATTGCCGAACATTTAAAAGTATGCATAAATTGTTGAGCTTAGGGTTTCTACAAGAGTCTTCTTCTGACTAATATTTGTACATTTACATATTTTTTGGTAAATTATTTTTACTCTATGCGTTCATTTTATCTTGAAACTTTCCTGGCTGTGAGTAGTGGAGCTTCACTTACTGTGTGTCCTGAAAATGTCTGTCGCTTTAAAACAAATGCTTGTGTCTCGACCGTGTCTCCTTAGGGTTTTGCACATCTCAGGGATGTCCCAGCTTCCATACACTGCATACTAAACAACGTTGTAGTTCCGTAAACATTTATATCTTTTTCATATCATCCCTTACATTCATCATAGCCAGATGCCAACGAGTGGTGCAAGCATACTCTTTCCAGAAGTTGTCGGTTCATTCCACTTCGTTACACAATATTATAAACTTACTCTTCTGCTACACCTCTACAATACCTGTGGGAAATCTAATTTTAACTAATTATTGTTCATGAGTGAAAGAACTGAAAGAAAATAGAGATACTTTTCTTCAGCACTACGACCATTTATGGGAAAATGACCTTTTGTACTTTTAACAGTCATGCCTGATTAAAGACAAATTTTTTCTTACAAATATAATTTTCAAAATGAAATATATTTTATCTCTAGCGGTCTTAGAAAACTGACAAATGTAATTATTTAAGAAGTAGAGAGCACATAACCCCTGTTTCACAACCGGATTTCCGGTTCTGCCATGTATTGACACACTAAGACAAGTTGCTTGTCAGCCAAAGATTCATTTGTGAATAAGTTTTGGTCTACATCTTCTATAGATATAAGCTATTTGTAGAGTAATTTAAGAGCCATTAAGTGTAAACTTTGAAATTGCACGATTCTGAAGTATTGGTGGATGTTCAAAATTTTTTCAGTAGTCGATGAACTTTTATAATGAATGGTGAGCTCCGTAGTTTTCATAGATAATGATCCACTTCCAATCTTCGGGCCGTGAAGTTAGTAAATGTTCTATATCTTGAGATCGGTTTGATTATATGTTTAAATGACTGCAGAAAACGTGGCGAGAGCTGTTATACCTTTAGCTAATTCAATACCAATGTTTGTGTGAGAACATTGGCCCAATATCGGAAGCATACCAACAGTTAATATCGGGAAAATTATCGGCCAATTTAACGTTATTCTTATTAAGAGAGTGTATTTGTGTGTACAGAAATACTGTTGTATAATTAAGTCTGAATTTCCATGACTGTTTAACTTATAAATTGCTGTTAATGTACGAAGTAAAGTATATGACACTTAGATATCTATGTTCTGTACTAAATGAGTAGATGAGGTTCGTTAGTCTCAGTTGGAAGCAAGGCTGTACCTGCATGTATTCGTGAAGGTATTTTCCAGTAATTTTCGTGATTTCATACTCGTTGTTTTTTCTGTTATCAAGAGAATATGTAATTTCGTTTGATTTGCTCGAAAGTTTTTATCATATGTCAATTTTAGCTCTGAATGAGGCTTTTCTTTCATGAATTCTGTGTCGTAGGAACAACTTAAATCTTATTAACTATTGCACTTTAAACCTGCAAGTGTTTATAAGCAACGACTTATTTGATAACTTTCCGTGTGCATTTTTGAAACACTTTAGTTTTGTTATTCTTATATGAAGGTAGACATAAATTGCTTGGTTGTCTCTATAAACAAACTCCGTCGTCTTTTGTACTGTTTTTCACGTTGCCCTAGCTGGACTAGGTGTTGCAGAAACATTCTTCGTTGAAAACACAGAATTTTTTAATTTTACAATCGTTTAGTACCGTGAAATGGAAGCTCGTCCTAATTTTCCCACTAATAATCTTGCCCTGATCGTAGCATGAGAGCAGATATCGAACGGACCATCCACAACTGGCTGGATGCTCTCGTACAATTTTTACAGAATGTCCGTTCTTGCACTAATTGCGGAAGTATTGTTGCCTCGGAAAAAATTAAAACAGATCAATTTGTGGTCAATGTTTGAGGCTGATAAAATATTCGAATGTATGAGATAATTGAACACATTGAATACTTTCATGTGTTATCAACTTATGTTCTTATTAGGTTACGTATGAGTCTTGTTTGAAAAAGACACCGGTATTCAGCAGAAGATTAATAAAACTTTTTTTGTTAGCGGGACTAGATTTTGTTGAACTATTGATTTAAAACTTGACCACCCTAATTGTCAGGTTAAGAGTGCAATATTATTAATTTTATCGCCAGATTGTTAAATATGGTCTGAAACATTAAACTCTTGATGGTAAAACCCTGTACATGTTCTACAACAATAGTTAATAACCTAGTTTGTAGCGTTGATATGCACTGAAAAGTGAAAATGTTCGGACACGTTCATGACTGCTTTTGATGTATTAGGCGATAGAGATACTCTACGTTCAGGAATTACATGCAGGTAGTTTCGTTGAACGAATTTTTATTATTGTATAGAAGGACTATTGATCTCACATTTTCTTAAATAACCAAGATCATGTTCAGAGTGAATAAAAAACAATCAATGTTAAATTTTAGAGATTGAAAGAGTACTGAAATAGGGTAGAAGCACTAAATTGTCCATCTTCATAGTTATGTTTAGTTACACAATCATCATTTTTCACAATATAGGAGTTGTTACAAAAAAAGCTGAAAATTGGATCACTTCATGGGACAAAATTACCTTGCATTTATCAAACTACAAAATACCATTTCTGATTTAATCAAACAGTTTCTCATGTGTATTCTTCTCAACACCTCTTTGCAATGTCATGTGTACGTAAGCAATGAGGTCTAAAAACTCGATGGCATTGAAGTACGTAATTTTATTGAAATACTTCCACCTGATAAGCCGCATATCATCATGGTAGAGTAGAATATTTGTGCTTTAATCTGTCGCTGTGTTCGAGCACTGATCTGAAGCGGGCGAGTGCATGGCCACACCGCCAAATGTGTTCGACTAAATCTCTATTTCTCGCGTAGTCAAGTATTTTGCTTATCCTTAGTAATGTATATGTTCAATGTTAATCGTTATGCGCTTCAAGCACATTGTTTATAATAATCATTTTAATACATATGAGAGATATACATGAAAAATTTATGTAAACTCTAACTGTAGATGAAGATAACTATCCGTGAGCAAAAATATGTAGAATTATCTCCATGTGTAGCTTGAAAAATTATTTCTTAGTGAAAATTCATGTTCAGTAAGTAAAGAACCACGGCATTCATGCAGTACATTAAACATACTATTTAATATACGCACCTAGAATTAAGAAAGGTATTACAGTGTGATATATTGGAAAAATTTTGTTTGCATGTTAAGAAGTTTTCAATATTTTCTCTGCGGTTCTCTGCAAGACTCTTCATTTTGTATTTGTCCCGAGCTTGTTTTCGAAGTTAGTGCAGTAAAATTCCGATATTATCGACTGTAATCGCATTCATTGCTCTATATGGATGTCATGAAAAACTGTACATATGTGTAGTTTATTGACAAAATCGCTAATAAGTTAGGAATTAATTTCGTTTTCGCTTTGAAAACTTTACAATTTCCAGAGCTTGTTGTACTCGACCGAACTTAGTGTTCATCTTCCTCACTTTGTCTTGACAACGTCTGCGTAAGGAAGCTAGGTTCTGCCACTCGTATGCGGATTTCAGGTTTGCAGTTTTCATAGTGCAACCGTTGTACAAATGATAGAAACCAATCATGGCGAGAGAATTTCACCCTAATATTTTTGAATTTCTATAAATACTAGTGCAATGCCTGTTAATAATTTGTTCCCAAACGAATCAGTTTTGGGCTTGGGAAGAGAATCAGTTTTCTATCGGACGAACAACGTCTTTTTTGCTGTCGATTATTGGCCTTTTATTCTAGAATTTTATTCTGAAATGTCCTCTATTATCTCTTTGAAGCTTTTCAAGAAAATCACAATTCAGAAAACAATAACTCAGTTTCCAAAATCTTTGGCCTTATACTAAGTGGTAGCCAGGTTACTGGTCAAACTAATTTAAAATATTTCTTTTCACATTATCAATTAAAAATATCAAAGCATCATGATGAATTTCAACAGAAAAAGGTCCAAAGAAAAATTCTATTTATAAAAATAAACCGATTGTGTATTCTGGATACTATAATGCAAGTGAAAGGGAATTGAATTGCCACAAAAAAATAATGCAGTAGAATGATTTCTTGCATTTCTTAAGCTTTATCCTTGTTGTTATCATAACTATCGATTAGAAGAACAGACGACGGACGGACGGTCGCGGCTCTTATTATATGTAGTATAGATTTTCTGGCCGGTCCAAAGTATTTTAGGAAACCGTAGAAAAAATGTAAATCTATCATAATAACTGCATCACATTGAATAACTTGAACAATTTTTTGCTTAAGCCCATTGAGCGAAGGACAACAATTGATTGATGGTTTATTTTTTGTATTCGTTACTCAGAATGAATCTAATGATAGTTAGCATTGTATTTTCATTTAAAATTATGTTTTTCGGACAGTTTCTATTGATAGCTGAATAATAATAATTAAGTTTAACGACTCAGTTTGAACAAATGCCAGTTAGGAACCGCTATCTAGCTAAGCTAACCCATCAGCAAGGTTATAGTTAAAAATATATTGATATTTCAAGATTCTTTGCGTTTTTGATCTAAGCGCTTTATGAATAAAGGTTTTGCAATAATTGAATAATAGACCTTATTTACTAACCCTTACGAGCTCTGATAAAATTTAATGCAATAAAACGAAAGCAGAAACAGGGCTAAAAAAGACATAATATAGATTAATAATTTCCGATAAAATGTACTAAAATACGAGCGCTGTTTTTTCTCAACCTCCGGTGGGCTACGAAAAAAAGCAAATTTGCTCAACAAAATAACTCGATTACCAAAAGTCCTTTAGGGTGTTACTTAACTTTGTACATAAACCCCGAAAGGAATGCAGCCCGATAACCTGAGGTATTTGGCTCCGAATTTGGCTCCGCCAAATTTAAATTAAGAAGTGTAATACGTTTTCTGCAAGCAGGAGGACGTAGTGCTGCTGAAATCCATCGACGAATGAGCAAAATGTTCAGTAACCACTTCATGAGAGAGGGTAGTGTACAGGAATGTTGTAGAAAATTTTAAAAAGGTGAACTGACGTCCATAAAGAAAATCGGCTAGGGCTCAAGTGGCGATGGACTTTCGCTTTCGTCCACTTTCTTCATGGACGTCGGTTCTCCCTTCTTTAAATTTACTACACAATTCCCGCACACTACCCTCACTCATAGAGTTACCACCGTACACTTTGCTCTTTCAGCGATGAATATTTAGCAGCACTACTACCCACTATGCAAAAAACGAATTACACTTCGTAACTCATATTTAGTGGGAACATCGATCGTAGCTGCCATGTTCAATTGCCCGTACCTAAGGCAATCAGGTTGAATCCTCCTTTGGCAATATGTCGAGAAATATGTAAGTAGTATCCTGCTGTACTTTTGGTAGTGAAATAATTGTGTTATGTACATTTATTTTTTACAACCTATGAAAGATTAAAAATAAAACGGCCCTCGTGTATGGAGTTTGTACCTGTAAAATTTATTTATTTATTTTGAAGCCATATTTTTTTTCACTTTTATTATATATTTATACTATGTACAAAATTTCCTACTAGCCAGGAGCATTGCTGCATAAAACCAATGTCAAGTTAGAAACAAAAATTTATTCATATTGAGCGTATATCCAAAACGTCCAATTTAAAAAAAATATTTATGCATTTCTACACCATAGCCTTTTTCGATACAATCGAGTGTTCTTTGGTAGAGACTTACGTCTCTTTGTGACGTTCAGCTAATGGAAGTACGTTCGTTCTATAAACTTGAATTCATTTTTTCAAAATAGACTGAAATTAAGGCTCCATGCCGGTCTTTTCATTTCATAACTTATTTGATGATTATATATTACATACCCCCGTTTTAATATTTTTTTAGTGGAAAGTTACAAATCTTTTCATCTCTCTGGACTCTCGCAGACAAGCTCAAATTGTTAAGACACCTGAACAAGCTGCTCAGGCTACGCTTCTCTCATTGAGTTAACCGGGATTAAAGAAGCACATTTGCTGCCAAGCCTAATTGGGGAAAGAATAATTTTTCATTTTTTATCAGCTAATACTGAAATTCTTCCACATCATTCTCCATTCCCGGAAAAACCTTACCTCATTACGTATTTCGAAAAAAATAAAAACCTGGGAGTGGGTTTGAGACTGCAGTTGTTTACTAGCAAACTTCAGATGTTTCATCTCTGAAGGTTCATTCACCTTCGGTTTGTCCATACGCTAGATGACTTTATCCCAAGATACGAGTATCTTGGTCTTTAAGTATTCAATTCGGCCGTGAAATATTTTATGTGGTTCAGTCCAAAACGTGTAAATGTGGATGCAACCACGGACTTTTTTTGGGCAGTCCTCAGATAACAATGGAGACCCAAATACAGCGTGGGGCATAAATACTGCTACAAAACAAAAACAATTATTTTCTCCGAAAAAACATTTATTTCAAGACCTGATTTTAACAAATAGCATGTAATTTAATAATCTACGACTCCAAAAAAATATCTTCAAAGTGCTACACTTTTTCTCCCACTACTTTGCGAAGTCTTTTAGAAAAGTCTTCAATGACCGGACAAACTACTTTTAAGGGTATTGTCTCGTAATATTTATTCCATTTTAACTTTAGAACTTTGATACTCTAGCACGAAGTAGAGCAGGCTTCACCCTGATAATTAATTTTATAAAATTCCGTTGGGTAATATATGCGAAAACATAATTATTCAAATTTATTTGAAAGCTTGTAACAGGAATTATGCGGGCTGATTACAAGCGATTCAGACTGCATGTAGTCGATCAAGGACTTATTTGGTATGAAGTAGCCATCTCAGTCGCAAATGACCTATGTGTTATGTACTGACGCTTCGGGCCAAACATCCTTTTGCAATTCACAGCCGATGGATTTAAACCGATAAAAATACAAACATTGATTATACTAAGCGGTGCATAAATGCGTCACTTGGAATTCTGGAGCTCACCATTAAAAATAACTTACTTGAATAGTTGAGTCAGGATGATGAATTAATAGTTCTATGCTAGTAAAAGTTCCTTAACAATGATGAGGTACTTGAGCGTAAATCAAGTGTGACGTTATATCAACGTACGATATGCACTGTTCATACCTACGTATACTTATGCACCAGAAAACGAGACGGGAATGCTCATGTTGAAAACAGAGTAGCTGGTTTTTAACATTTATTAGGCAATATTGCTCTCAAATGTACTGTTAGGTATGTGCATTGTGGATAATACTTAAGTTTTCAGCTTCGGAACTGAGATAGACGGAAAAAGCAAGTAACAGAAAACTCACGCATTTATTAGTAACCCTACGCCCGCTCGCAATAGTTCAATAAAAACATTGTTACCTACTTATGAATTTCCCTTTGTCTTGGAAAGATTTGGTCTCAGAGTTTAGTTTCCTTTGTGGAATTGTTTCCTAAAAATCTTTTTTTGAAAAGAAGCTATGTTTTGGCGAAAATATTCATGGGTTTCGAAGTTAGGGTGCCTTAGCATGTTGTTCGTTACGAAATACTTGGCATTCTGCGCCATTTCTTTGCTGGATAAATGTATCACATACCAAAAAAATCTGAACATTTTTTTCCGGTTGCTCTAGTATGCAAATGACTAATGTAATACAGTGAATTGAATGTAACAAGCCTATCATAGAAGAAGAATTGGGGGCGTTACATGACCGCAAGTGATTATAAACTGAGGTAACTATCGAGAAACTTCGATACATGCTTGTCTACCTTTTTGTGAACTGGAGTAATTTTCGGACACTGACCAGGCTTGGCATGCAAAAATATACACAAATATTCATTTGTCCTTTGTTACAAATAACACCCAGTGCTTTGGAACGGCAGCTGGTAATGAAATATGCCTCATATATATATTGGTCTTTGATTATTTCATGATGCATTAGTTTTTAAGCACTGATTGATGTAATTGGCATTTTGGGCATCCACTTAGCACTAGTGGCAATTAATTCAAAGCAGCGAGAAGGATGTAAAACCAAACATCAGTTCGAGTCTGTCCAGATCCAGACCAGATATTTCACACTGTGTGTTTAGCGGCCATGTTCATGGACACTCTCCCAAGCCTCAATGTTGGGTATAAAACATGGAGAAAGCTAGTGGTGAGGAAAATTGTATAGCTCTCGTACTTTATGAACTTGCATTACCAATTACGTGCTCGTATTCTAGCTACACTTCTTAAGAGGGAGTAAAATACCTCTGGATATTATTTCCTTTTTATTTGCCATTGGTTGTTGTGCCAACTAGCGTAGTAATATTTATCCTCTTACATTTCAGTTTTGGATGGACTCCAGCTATGACACTGAAGTTCAGAAAACAATACTCAGAATTTATTGAAGGCTCTGAATGATGTCATTCGTTACTGACATTAGCTACTTTTTAGCATTTTTCAGCAGTACTTTCGCAGAAATTATTATCCCTAACTAATATTTGTATTGAACCAATCTAGAAATATATTCTGAGGAACAAATACGTAGGTTCAACATACAAAAACAAATACTAGTTGAAGCCTCTGGTATTGATGTTTACATATTTTCCGTATAGATGTTCCTTAGAGACTTTCGGTAAGCTAATTACATTGCAAAAGTTTTACTTGTCTGACACAGCCTATGCTTCATAAGAGATAGCTAACTTGCGTCTTAGAGACTGGGACATTGGGGATTAAAGAAACGTTCTGTAAGTTAATATTTTACAAGATATTTTGACGTACAATGAATAACTACCTACTCTGACGGAATTTTCTTGACACTTCCATTTCATCGCGTTTGCTTATGCAACATTTTACTATTATGAACCCATAATTATAATTATAATTCTTGAAAGATTATATTACTATTCTCGTGATTTAGAAGTTCTGCACCATTAAAACATTCATTCGCCACTTATAAATTTCTCTTAAACATCACAAGAATTTCATATATTCCTGCTGACTCTGTTTGATTGCCTTCTTTCTACTATCGCTGTACATGAGATGATACCCAAGGCTTAGGTCAATTTCTTAACAATGTTTTCTACTGATCAGTTGAAGATTATTGCAGTTTTTTGGCAGAATTGCATAATTTAGTCCAGGCCATTGAATAAAGTAGACGTATTGTTATCCCTCCTTACAGATAACTGTTATGTTGTAATATGGATTGATATAGGAAGCAGCCCTGGCGATGAATGTCTTTAGTTCTTGAAACAACACTAATTCGTAAGTTCTCTTAGCTACGTGTTAACTTTACCAGTATCATGACTGAATAAGTGTGTTAATTATATGTATTGAATAATGTGTAATTCATCTGATGACAGGTCTTCTAAAGAGGAGGAAAACAACTTTGTTACGGCTACCAAAAATACTCAAGTTTATTGTTCATTAGAAACCATTCTAATTGTACCCACAGTGACTAGAAAATGTTATTCATAAAATATATCATATATTAAATTTATTTTTGTACTACTCTTGCGAATGAGTGGTAAGAGATTGGAGCTCGTAGAAACGTAGACTGAGCTTGTCCGAGGCTTCATGAGAGCTCGCCTACAATCGTTCTTGAAGAGCTTCATTGTACAAGTGCATTGGTCTGTTCGAAATACGATACATCGTAATGCGATTAGGCAATGAGATCCTAATTGGTTTATTCGCAATGCGCAATGCTATTCCAACAACTAATATGACAGCGAACTGAGGAACTTTTTCTGGTGTATAACTCCGATCCAAAATGACTATTTTCGTGAACTAAGTGAAAAACTGGCTGAATGCAGTGTATTTTGCAATTAAAATGTAACTATTATATTAGGCTTGACTCAATACGCTTTCATTTCAGTAGACCATGCATTCGGTTCTACAGACAAAAATAAATCAATCAATGTAAATTTTTTCGCATGTCGAAGCTTTTACGAGTAAGAAGAGTAAGCTCGTAATGTACAGTGGTCCAATGAGATATGTGTATTTTTCCGAGAGCTTCTATTACTAAGGATTTTATTAGAATTTCCGTGCAAGATATTTATTTAACGTGAAAACACTGTATTGAGACACCCTCAGCTTGCTGGCTGCATTGAAGCCAAGTGTATTTTTCAAATATGATCTCCATCTAGTGACCAGCTTAGTACCAAATAAAGTGTCCAAATGTACAAC
Organism: Trinorchestia longiramus; assembly: GCA_006783055.1. NCBI lineage: Eukaryota > Metazoa > Arthropoda > Malacostraca > Amphipoda > Talitridae > Trinorchestia > Trinorchestia longiramus. The sequence continues at coordinate 79,153 of VCRD01000821.1, read as the reverse complement.
CGACTTTTTGTATCCATCTGCAGATTTTGGAGGCAATTTTACTCAGCCTTCATGAGGCTTTAACAACTGCCACATAATCAAAAAAAAAACTGTGGGCTCCATGTATTTGAAACCTTTCCTTAATTTTCTTTGCGAAGGCATTGATGTCAGTGACTGTTTAATTCAACTTTCAGGCTTGTCTGAGGTGTGACTTTACAATTTTTGCTAACAAACAGAATTTGCACTCAAGCAAAACCCTTTCTGGTGCATTTTTGTGGATGATAGAGAGGTGATGTCCCAGTAGACTAGACAAAACTAATTATGTTATCCGCTCTTGCCTGATTTACTTGGTGCACACGAAATTGTAATAGATGCTTAATTAGTATTTTCAAGTTGTTCCTTAGATATACATCCACTTCAACCTATTGGCTTCGTGTAGCACTAAATTAATATAATTATTATCTGATTTCTCACGTTATTAGCTCCAAAGTTAATTATCAATAATCAGGAATGCATGCGAGTGAATCATTTCAGTACGATCGTTTCTTATAAAAGCTCATTGGACGTTGAACTAATCTAAAGTTTATTGTAGATTTTAGAGACGTAGGAAGAGCATACGTAATAAAAGAGAGTCGTAAATATATTATGTAATGACTTTCTTAAGATTACTTTAATTTTGACACTGAAAATTAGTTAACCCTGAAGCATATCAGCAATTAGTTTAATAGTACGGACAGCGCTCGGTCAAAAAAAAAAAACTCTGAGCCCACAGTTGCATTAACTACTGGGGTTAATTCTCGTAAGAATCCATCAGCTGTCACTGCAAGATAAAAAGATACATAAAAAATGAATAATAGTCGTTATCACACGCTGTTGTAGGTTATAAAATTTAGTGTTACTTCATGTGTCTGAGAATAAATAACTATACAGCTTATGATAATACGATTTTTGTTTTACACATGATGTGCAAAGAAGTGTATGTTAAGAAAGCGAATACCTGAAAAATTAATCAAAAGCAAATAGCACCAAACACCACTATGCATTGCACTCCCTCTGGTCGGAAATAGTTGGTGCAGAGGGAAAAAATCTAAAAATTTAACTCACACATTACGCTTTCAGCGTTATGCATTATACTACAAGAAAAGTACAAGGAACAGCGATAAGAATTATGTTCATAATAAAATTAATCTCATTAAGACTTGTTCAATTGTTGAAAACGATCTTTGGATCTTTCTAGCAGTGCTTGTAAGGTGGCTGTACATGTTTTAGTAATTAATTTGAACTTTTTACGCCTCTGACTACTTTTTACAGTGTTTTCTTTTTTCGTTTTTCATTTCCTTGTTGTTATAGGAGGTTGAAAAAATAATCCAATTACATCCTTTGGTTAAAACGATCAAGTTGGTTGCTATTTAACAGGATCTGAAAAATAAAAGCAATGAATAATAAACACTAGAGGCTAATTTTTATCACTCACAGAAAATTAATTGTCCTTAAAACACTAAACCAAGAATGTTTTCCGATTCTGCACCAACTGTTTCCGACCAGAGGATGTATGTTATGATACTGCGTGGTATACGTGCAGAAAATGTGGAGCACAATAATAGCTAGAAATTTGCACAGAAAGTTGCACGCTAACTTGATCCTAGAGACAAAAATTAACTTACTCTATTTTTATTTGCGCTCCCTGCAGAAAGAGCAGAACAAAACTCATTTTGTTAGGCAAATATTGTATAAGTTAAACAGGCACGTCAAGAAAAAATAGGAAATATGTTTTTTCTGAAAACATGACAACACACAAATTATGCCACAAGAGGCAAATGAAAATCTCATGCGCTTGGAAGGTGATTTATAACATCTATACACACCTAAAAATGACTAAAATTTTATTCGAATCAATAAAGAAATTGTGAGCTACGGACCATACAGCGTGTCGAGTTTTCATGTAATGCACAATGACTTCAATGAATTCTGATGGCAGAATATAATTTAACTGCCAAGCCAGAACTCAAATAGATATAAATTTTAATGCAGACCGTAAAAACATGTGTATTCGGAGAGGAAAGTTAAAACTCAAAATCTTTCTATTCGAAGGATTTACATTTTACATGCAATAACATTTACGATAAACATGGAGTTTTATATGCAGTTACATGTGCATAACACACCCTCAGGAAAAACTTGCCTTTCCTGCAAAGCCGCAAAGATGCAAAGCAAGTGCATGATGGCCTTCTTGGTCATTTTCTTCTTAGTCATCTTCTTAGCCTCTTGCTTTACAAGGCTTGTCTGCTCAGCGATGACTGCTAGTCTGCTCAGTAATATGTCCTAGTCTACTAAATCTGTTTGGCAATGATTCCTTGTCTTCTCAGCAACCACTCCAATTTCACCCAGTGCCAAAAAGATTTATCGTAAACCAAGGTAAAATTCTTCCATAGATTCACTAATTGCTCATTAGAAGATTTGAAGTATTGCTTTCGTTCCCCAATTAATTTCATTAACAATATTTCCCAGTATATTTCCGCCGATAGAATTAATTATTGCGAATCAAAGGGAAACGCTACAATTCCGTTAATGACCAAATAACAAAGTTCTAAAAAACTTTTGTAAATAGAGAATTTACAGAGATACTTAATCGTGCTTCAATTCCTTTAGATTTCACAGATATTAAAGGATGATTGGAGAGCTAAGGAAGATTTTTTTCTGCCTAATTCTGTTAATATTTGGACAGCTATTAGAAACATGTTGCTCTAAAAGAGTGTACGTGTTCGAAATGCATATATATTTCAGTGTAAAAATATTGTGAATTTATCGCTTTATATGAAAAAATAAGATTACCCTCCATTCTCCTCGAAATCAGGAGAATAGTCAATCAGGCAGAAGTTTGATTAAGGAAGGAGTTGCAGCTCTCAGTCATAGTTCAACACACACAGTACGGGCGTCTATTTAGAGGCGTCATTTCTACCTTGATCTTTATCGGACACGAATTATCAGCCTATTGTTTCGCAGCCTGCTCCTCAGACATGCATTGCAAACCTGATGAAGTCACGAGCCTCAGTTTCTTTTAAATGTTTCGCTTTTATTTTATCTATAAATGACAACTACAATAACATAATCACTTTAGGAAACAGTTACAGACCAATTTTGAAACCAAGTTTACAAGCGTATCACATTTAGGTAAATAGTACAGAAACTAACATAGTAAAATACAAACGGAATAATTGTGTAGCATTCTCAGCTCAATTACCCCGTTTTCACAAGCCTTTGTTTGTTCCGTACACTTTGTGTGATGCGTGGAGTTACTGCAGAGGAGCATGAGCCAGCGTTAGGAAGTTAGGGAGTAATTTATGCGACCCATGAGTAGCAAATTTTGGTGCAATAAGGATACGTCTTCTTTAGTAGCAAAGCCGTGGTATGTGCTAGGACATGCACAGCAGCGCACACTGCATTCTCTGGCAACCCCATGGTGATGTATGGAAGAGGCTCATTCGCCCACTGCTGTACAGGCCAGACCAGTAGGTGACTCAATAATTGAAACAATTGACGGGGAATGACTCATTCAGAGAATAAATTCGCATCGAATAAATAGTTGCTATGGATTAGAGGCAACACTGTATTAGGATGAACATGTCAGGGTATGTTAACTTGTATGTAATAATATAAATATATATTTTACGAGAAAATCTTTGTGACTAACTGAGCAGCTTTTTAAATTTCACATATTTTAAAATAGAAAGAATTCATTCTCAATGCAAAATCATGGACACAACGTCAATTTCCTGTAGTTTTCCCTCACGTATGACTGAGTACCATACATTACATAATTATATGTGTTCAAAAATTTATCATTCAAGTATGTTAGAATTTTGAGCTTCGACGCCAAATAGAGGAAATGATTAAACTTTTGAGTGCCGGAAAGAGATGACGGAAGATTCTTTACTCTCTCGTCTTCAACAAGAAAGTAAATACTGCTTAATGAAATCTAAGCCTCACAACAAAGAAGCAATTCCTGTGAAGAGTTCGTACAATTTCTTCAGAAGTTTACCTCTTTTGAACTCTGTAAACAATCGTGGAAATTAGCAAGCTTCTCATTGTTCTTTTGTGCTAAAGAATCGAGAGTCAATTTACCGTAATTTAATCGAAAAAAAATTAAAAAATGAAGCGATTTTTGCCTCTTTACTTACTTCCATCGCAAACCTCCCTTTTAGGAAGGTGAGAGCTGGCTCTATAACGCACCAGATCTTTGTTTAGGTGAATGAAAATATAATTTAACTCTCCTATCCAATTTAAATCTTTACAAAAATGTTGATGACTGTAATAATACTCGTATTTTGTTTACTAAATTATCATCGCAGTTAATAAACGAATTGCCGTTCATGATCGTTTTGATTTCAAGAAGTTGACACTTTGGGGCTTCTAGGTGCGCAATTTCCGTCAGTGAATTTTTTCCCTCAGTTGAAAACTAAACGTTAATCTCGTCTTGAAACTGTAAAACACTAGAAGTGAAGGTGAACGTTTAGTTTCTACGAACGAATGGTAGTTACTTCTAAGCTGGTTCATATATTTTTGAGTAGAATATATTTTCCCATAGCTTTGCAGTTGTCGATAACGGATTTTTCCGTATTGATTATCGCTACGTACAATCCTGAAAAGTTTGTTAACGATCCTTAAATATACGCACACGTCGTGGAACATTAACATAGTGAAGCATTAAACTAAACAATATGTATCTTTTATGAGTGCGGCAACTTGAAACTACATTTTTTCTGCATTACATTCCAGGTAAACCTTGAAATATGCTCAACTCTCCACGCTTGATAATAGCGTACTATTGCTTCAAGCATGTCTTGAGAGTACACATTCGTTTTAGCCGCACATAACGACCTCAGACACGGCCTCTTATTTTTCAATGACAGAGGCAAGAGCCGCATCAAATGACCCAAAAGATGAGCTCAATTCTGTGGCAGCTTATCGAAAATATATTCTCCCAAGCCAGGGCCCACGCGTTCCAAGTTGCTGATGTACTGACTCAGCGTGAAGATCTTGTCGACCTGGAAAGAAGCAGTCAATCTGAAAAGCTTGAAAGTCCACGTTTAAAAAATCAGCCTTAAAATCAAATGCATTTGAACCACTTTTGCGTCATGTACAGGAAATCTTGCTTGTTGAGAAATCAAAATAATTATGAGACTGTTAGTTTATGTTGTTCTGGGTAGCAGTAAGATAACGAATGAGAAATAAACAGTACATGAACTGAGAAAATTCAAAGGATTGACTTATAAATGAGGAGGAATTTAAGAGCACAATTTAGAAGCATAACTTATTTAATCAAAAACAATTTGAAACTTGATGTTGAAATTTTTTGTTTATTTCAACCAAATTCGGATTTCTTTAGCTCTATTTTTTTTCATTCGGAATGTTTGTCGATTGTTTCGATTGATTTTAAATATTATTTGTTTGATTCAATTCAGAGCAAAAGAGAAATACACCTAGTCACACTCCTCCCTTTCCTTATAACGCATGGATTTTCCGACAATTAATTACTCTTCTTGGAAAATATGATATAAATTGTTACAATATGCATACAATAATAATAAGTCGTCCTTAATAATTGAGAATAACTTTTAGCGTCTAAACATCACAAACTGAAGAGTAATCTAGAAATAATATGAAATGAAGGGTGTATTTCTTCTCACCTGATATAGGGTTATTTGGTGCATTATTTACTATGTAATAATTTTGCGAATGTTCAAAGTTATGTATGTTGAGCGTTTTTGACCTTCAATTTATTAAACTTCACTTCATTTAGTTTTATGTAAATTCAATTCGAGTTGAATTCCCATGAACTAGTACACGAGAACCGCGTTCAATAGTTTAAATGAGGCTACGTTTTACTAGATTTCAAAGTTTAGTTATTCATACATCCAGTACGAATAATTAGGTAAAAAATGTTCCTAATAACAGAGGCATGAGGTTCCTTCTCTTCTGAGCATATCCTAGCAGTATTAAATCAGCAGTGTGGAAGTAATATCAGAAAATGAAGTGCTACATATTGCGTGCCTACTGAGGGAGAAGCTCATGGCTGAAGTTGACAACTAATCGTCGAATAATTCCTCAGCTTACCTGAGAGAAAGGCAGGGACAGTGAAGAAGATATGGTAATGGGATCCCGAGGAAAATATAATAACGATGAAATCAGAAATAAAAGCTTTTTATCTTAACTTTTAGCATGAGATACTTCATGGTAGTGTTATGTCCAAATCGTATGCTGTGCAGGTAATATGTAGATATTAGAGTCGTCGTTTTTAAAGGTTAGCATTGCCACATGTACTACGGTCCTTACTGAACAAAGCCAGCAACTCACTTGCGGACCGAGGTATGATGTCTGGATGAAGTTGAGCGCATGGAAATCATCATGATGTTTCGCTGCTTTGTACACCTCCAACAACGCCTGTAGGCACACCGCGTTATTAGGCTTCAAGCATGCATCTCAGAGCTTCATTCTGCTGCGCATCACCATGCTAAATGAGATCTTCCCCAATTACGTTCCCCTTGATATTAATTAGAAAATGGCTTCCATCATTAGCATCAACGTTGCATCCTACCTCTGAGCGAATTAGTGCCATTACGAGATGGTTTGGTATCATATCAGTATTAAATTTGATTTCAGGAAAGCGAGGAGTGTGACTAAGTTTACAGTAAAATATTCTCTAGTATTTATATGACTACTTCATTGCATTGTACGTTTCATGTTCTATCTAATACGAATTATCTTCAGTTGAACAAAATACATTATCGCGTTTACTTGTCACACAAATTATAAAAGCGTCATGAAAGTGTGTCCTTCAGCATTCAAGTATATCTGGCACATTATTATAAAGATAATGAAACATACAACATATATTCTTCAGGAAAATAATTCTAGATGACGTCATCCAAATATAGAGCTGAAATTATCCACATTTCATTGCTCTGCAGTGAGGATCCAGTACATTTTCAAAACAAGATCCTCCGTTCATAGCTAATCAAATGGTTGGGTAAATGAGTACAAAGTTTACATGTAAAATTAAAAGGGATAAGTATATTTGAAGAACCAATATTTTGTAGTTTAATGAAGTGAAGTTGTCATTCAAATACTGGGAAGAAAGGTAAGAAGAGCTGGCGACAGATGAAAGAAAAATTCTTGCTTCTTCGTTGTTTAGTTTGGTTTCAAACGCAGAGACGAATAAATTGTTTTCGAATTCACGCAAAAATGGAAGTTTTCTTTGTTCTGTTTCCTTGGGAAGTCCAAAGCGACTGAATTATTTAGCATTGCTATCGTAGTCAAGAATGTATTGTTGTAGTTTAGGATGTATTATTGTAGTCAAGGATGTATTGTTGTCGTCAAGGATGTATGATTATAGTCTAGTATGCATTGTTGTTGTCTAGTACGTATTGTTGTAGCCTAGGATGTATGTTTTGTCGTGATCTAAGATGTATTATTGTAATATAGTATGTACTGTTATAGTCTAGTATGTATGTATTTCAAATGTTGAGCACGTGCTCTTCATGAAATTTTCTCACGAGAGAGAAAGAACTCAGTTTGCTCGTGTTTGTTCGTTCTTTCGGCAATTTGCTCATAATTCTCGTAATGGACATTTTGACTGCCGTCTGTTTCGTTTGCATTTATTAAAAAGTCAAGACAAAAAAATTCTCCTAATTTACAAAATCTGAACCTCTTTTCTTCATGCATCGTTGAATCTGTGATGGAACTTTCTTCGTGTAATACAGAAATAATATTTCAGATTGACCATACCGGCGCTACGAGGCTTGATTGGATCAATTTTGGTTTCCTAACTTCTCTTCCCATATCAAAATCATTTAGGATTTTTTAAAACAATTAATGGACAAAATCAATGAGGTATATGCGTTTATTTTTAATTCGGTATATAGTCTTATACCTGCTACTACGCATCGGATGGTCAGCTTCAATCTTCATGATGGAATATAATTCTTGCCAAATTACTGATTCTGTATAGTTTATATCAATGGCGTGCATAATTATTGACTCAGGAATAACTAGGAGGGACTTTTTATGTCGAGAACCACATTCGATTATCGCGTAAAATATATCATTGATATGATTTTCTCAAGGAAAAGGTTTATATTTGACTGGTTAGACTGCCCTGTCTCTGAATCGTGACTCATTTATGAAGAAAATGATAAAACATCTTACGGAACTTTTTGGAAAGTAATAAGAAAATAAAGCATGATCTTTAAGGATTCTATTTGTTGTTAGAATTACGATTTTTAATCTTTCCCTTCACCGGCTCCTCGCAGCGTCTTAGTGGAGCACACATTGAGCAGCGATAGCAGAAAAACAACCTCATTCAGTGAAACGGTAGTTCTTTAAGTTAAAAAATTAAATTATTTAACTGGTTCAGGTTTTTCATCTCGTAACCAAAGTCTTGATTAGCATTGAAATATGTACACAATTGATTATTTTGTGCATAGTATTTTTTGTCTGTAAAGCATATTTGCTTACTTGAGCGTTTACTCGGTACAAAATAAATTACTCGCTGCAGGATATTTCGTTTGTAGTTTGAGCTTCATTAACATTTTTGATCTCCGACTAGAGCGTGCACAATATTAAAATTTGTAGTTTCACAACATGCTCATTTTACAACATTTGCGCATTAAGTCTCTTTTCCATTTAGCCATCCAGTCAAAATAATTATTGATTAACACTTTTCTCCATCTCACGAGTTGGGCTCATTATTAGATCAGTGATGTGCTAAATGCACTAGTTTATTTAGTTCTCTTAGTAGAATAAATGTTATGCTTAACAAGCTTCTCCATCTCAAGGGTAAGGTACAGCAACGTTATTGTTTTGTGCTAAATATTCTAGTTTATCCACGTCTCCAAGTAGAAAACATTACCTGATTTACACTCTTCTCCATCTCAAGAGCATGGCTCATTGCTTCCAGTCCTGAGCCCCAGTCGTTGGTGGCGGGCGCGGTGACGGGGCTCAGCAACACGGATCCTCCCCGCAGGTTCTGGTAGGTCATCAGAGACTCGGATTTTTCTCGCTGGTCCTGGGCGAGCTGGTGGAAGAACTTCGTGAACCCTGGCAGCGCCACGTCACAACGACCGAAGTGCTGCGCCTGCCCACCCGATAGTTGCAGTGATTTATTTTATGATGAGTGCTTTCATCGCTGATCGTACGGATGGGAAAGTATCACAATAACATAATCTTTGAGTTCGGGCACTAAGAAAGTTGTTTTTTATAAGGAAAATCGTCGTATGCGAAAATAATTTCTTTCAAGACGGTTATAAAAAGTTTTATCGTGCCGTGTTAGAAGACTTTGTGGTCTTAGCTCGTCAATGATCTATTGTTCATGAAAAGGTAGGCATGTCAATGAGCTGGGTAAACTATCTTTTCCAGTTTTATGCGTTAACGCTTTCATTAATATTAACATGCATTATGCAATTATTATTTTTTAGTATAGTCCAAAGACTTAAGGGTATCTATAGAAAGTTATATCTTTTACGAAGTTCTTAACCATTTAGCTGTCTGTTGTAGAAATTACAAATAGGATATACGGTATGAAATACATTTATGTTTTCAAAGGAAAACTTAGAGCTGCAAGCATTTATTGCAGAGGTTTCGTTTCAGTAAATCCGCACCATTGAAAGGCTAGAGCTTTAGAGTAGCCTTTATTTGACGAGCGTTCTGTTTTTCAAGTCATGCCTTACCTGCACACTAGGCATCGATTTTGGCCAACTCTCGTACGAATATTTTCTACAACGAAAGAAAAGTGTCTTTTATTGGATATTTATTAATTTTTGTCTGTGAAATTGTCCAGTGAAAATTTCCCCCTCTGAAAAATTATCCTTTGAGTTTCGAAATTCTTAAATTTATATTCGAAGCCTAACTTGGGTCAAATTCATGTGCTAGCTACATCACCCCCTCTACAGCGTGTAGTAAGATGCTGTGTTCAGGGTGGAAATGAACTAAAAAAATATACATTCTGTCACTGGAGACAGCACAAGAATGCTTTTGTTTGTTCTTTCACACTAATAGTGTGAAATTTTCCAAGTTCACATTGGCCAATGATAAGACAGAAGCTTGAAAACATTGATACAGGCGAATTCCTGCCAGAGGAAAATATATAATTCGCTTCACAATCGAAGACACTACTAACAATAAACGCAGGCCTAAAAAGATCACATGTAAATAAACATCGTTAAAAAATAGCTTCGCCGCAAATCATTCGAGTGACAAGTTAGACAATAGTTGCCAAAGAATGACGAATTAGACGACACAATCTTTGTCTGAAGCTCAAGTAAAAGACTGAAACTAAAAAATTCATGTCGAAAGTATGACTTGCAGTGGTGAAGGTAGTATTTACTTCAGTAACATGCTGAACAAATAAAATTACTGATAAAGGTTGCTGTAACAAAGAATAGTTCAGTGTTGGAAAATCTTTCTACTCCTTTAAGTCCACGTTTGGAGTAGCTGAGCTGCTCGAAATTTTTGACCTTTTCTTTTAAAAAAATTCTGAAGCTGGTGAAGCAGTTACAGTTATGTCTGAAAGATACTTTGACATGGTAAGGGAAGTTTTTAGTCATCAAAAGCTGCCACAGCCTTGGTACCAGTACGATTGTGCGCTGGAGTGTACCTTGACAACCATCATTGGTTGTCTGCTAGCTTTCAGTGAAGCTTAACTTCGCACAGGAGTAAATTTTCTTGGCCAACAATATCCCCTGACGTTTCCCGCTTGACTTCTTCTTTTGGGGTTACGTGAAAGAATATTTTGCGAAAGGAACACAAAAAATGAATCGAAACAAGTAGAGCGAGGAATTATCTTTTCAATCTGCAATGCAATACTGAAGAGAGTTATGCAGAATTTCTATCTTTAATTTGAAAGATATTACGAATGTGAAGAAGGATACTTTTTGAAATAAATGTTTTTTAATTAAATTTAAGGTTCCGCTCTTTTGAATGATGTTTGTTTCAATTTTGTACTTTGAAAACAAAGACACTAAAAACAAATTCAAAATAAGTATATTCTTTTCACACTCTCTCTGCTATAAGGAAATCACATCATGATTGCCTATCACACCATCAGTAGCATTAAAATGTTTACATTTTTGTTTCTTTCACATTCTAATAACGTTGTTTTCAGGAGAGGTTCTGTTAAGGAAATAGTCAATTTAGAGAGAAAATAGATTTTGAAGTAGCTTCATTAGTTAGCCATATACATATATTGATCGTTTTTTTTCTATCTCCAGCCCCGGAGTTCTGATCAGACGAAGTCAATACTTTAGTATGCTAGGGGATTCGTAATCTAGCATCGGTCATGATGATTTTTGAATGTGTTCACATTTACTTGCTGCTGGTTTCATATTCTGATCATTTCAACTGGAAATAAATTCATGGTCAGAGATGTCTTCAAGTTTCTTGACTATTCTTCAATGGAAGCTCTTTATCAATTTTCATGTAATAGACAGAATGTCACGAAGAATACATGAATGATAATATTAAAAATAACTCCTTAGTGAACCAAGCTAAATTCTTTTGTTTATACCTACACTAAAGGCATTGAGGGAATTCCTGCATGATGTTTCCGTCTCTTTAGGTGCAGAGTGGTAGGGTGCTCAGAACTTGAACACTATTCAAGATTTTAGCTAAAATTGCGTCGCATGTAGTAATTTAGACATAAAATAAACGTATAATTTCTATTTAAGATGGAATTTGAACAATGAAAGTCATGAAGAAAGATAAACTGATTCCAATACCATTTGTGCTCATTAACATGCAGGAGAGCATATAAAACTTATTTAAACAATGGGAGTTTCACCGAACTGTAACGCAATAGCACCCTGATTTGCATGGATATTCAAATGAAGTTTTAAATGGGCTAAACATTATCAATTTATGACTGACGAATGAGCGAACAGACATTCTTCCCGAGCTCTCCATTTTTATATCTTATGTATACGAAGAGGGAGATGAGACCCTCGCAAGCATTCTCATTAAACGCTCGGGATATATAAGTATAAATTGTTCCTAGAATATATATTTTGAGAAGGATAACTGTGACCACAGATCAGTCATCTGTGACGGCTTTGCTAATAATTTTTAAGTAAGACTAACAAAGGAATGATTGTTTCCGAACGAGCATTTGGTTGGCCCAAATAGCACACATAACAATAATTAATTCATTCATGAAGACAAGTCCTGCATTGATCGTTGTTGTGACGAAGAGCAATAAGGAGCATCCAGCCCACTTGCTCATTTATTAGGCTCTCAACCTCATGCTCCTCAAATTAATTACATGCAGTTTTAAACACTTATCGTTATTCAAGTGCCACTCACTCAGTAATAATAAAAATTTTATCAGCATAGCTATCACGGTTGATTTTCTGATATACGAGTAGGAATACTAATAAATTCTAAAATTTATAACTGCCATAAATCCAATTACAGCTGAGTCAGTTTAGTGTGAAATACGCTTTCTACTTCTGGAAAACGCTTCCTAATTCATTGTTCAATTGTTTTAGAATATTTCTGTAACGATAATAATATTAATAACATGAGAAAAAATGGGCATATGACCTATTCCATTCGCATTGCAATCGCATCACCATAAAATATATTATCTTTAGCAGAGTTTTTCACCTTTAATTTCCGAATCAAAATGTTTCTGTGTTGCAGAAATATTTGATTGATTAACAAAGACTTGAACAAGGTGGAACATGAAAAAGGTTTTTGAGACCTGTAATTATAATTCTAGACGACTCACGAGTTATCATAGCGGTGATATTCACGCATTGACAAGCCATTATGTTTGCAAGTGTGTTGTGATGGATGTGTGTCCAAAGGAGACCACGTGGTGGCCTTAGTTTGTCATGTAGGGAACAAAATTTTCATCCTTAGTTAGCTTTCTAATTTGTACCCCATCAAATATAGTTGTCTCCATTACATTTATATTTGTAGCAGAAAATTCTGAGCATATGTAACTTATTCAGGCACCATCTCGATTTAACGGTTTCACAAATTGTTCCATTAGCCCCAACTTAATATGTAGTGTGTGTAAAAAAATCTATCGCGGTTAACCAGCGGTTCATTTTATGCATTTTTCTCTCCCACGACGACCTTTTTACGAATGATCCAATTCTTTTTTCCAAGTGGTAATTGTTAGATTTTCTGTCCCAATGATAAATCAAACATTTTTACTTGATACAACTCCTTTGCTGCGCTAAGAAAAATTAACCCTTTTTAAATCTACACAAATGATCCATCATTGTTCATCATGACATAGTTTTTGCAGAACAAACTTCATACTCATGTAGTGTTCTCTCAATATTACCGAATGGCAAATTGGGATACAAGTGAACTTGCCACACACTTCACACTTTTTTTAGAGCTGTCAATGAATAAACGCCACTCATCTGGGTTGTTCTTGGGCAGTCCCATTACTGAAAAAAAGTCTTGGATGTTGGCCAAAAACACAAAGTCGTTTTCTTCACTGACATAACGTATCAGTTTTTCATTTCTGTTGCAATAAAATGTTATCTTAGCTTTGGAATCATGAGCACAGTGTTCACTGAGACTGGAGCCAGAATCATAGCTACCTCTTTTGACAAAGCTAGATCACTAACTAAGTCATTCCGCTGCCTTTGTGTGAAAATTTTCACACTTGTATTCTGAAAAGTTTTCAATTACGAATCATAAATACTACTACTACTGCTGCTACTCCTGTAGGAACCTTCATTTACTACTGCTGTAATACTTTTAGTGTCATCATTTGGATCAAGATCAGGCAGGGAAGTAATAACTGTAAGGAGAACATCACTACAATATGGAACTGGCCGTCATGAAGATTCTAAATCAGGATAATGTCCGGACTTCTTTTTGTGACGGTTTCATCCTGATGTTCATCATACAGTAGTAGCAATCGCCATGATGGATTTTGGGCTCTCGCCACACCATTGGTACGCCTAACGTCATTCACTTGACATTACCTTATGTCCACAAGCGAAGCGTTTCTGCACAATTCTTACAAACTTTGTGAATTTTGGTTCCAAAGTTTTACACCAAAGTAAGCTTGATATGAATTTCTTGTGAAATCTCTGACATTGAAACAACGCGTTTTACCATATACAGGGTGGCCCATAAGTAAGGTACCTTTTTAAAACTAATATACATAGCTATAAAACTACAAATGGTAAAGAGATTTGTTTAATTCATAATG